>JADRCD010201867.1:0-46402 GCA_019843815.1 Montemys delectorum
CACATACACTCACACACACGCACACACACGCACACAAACACACGCACACACGCACACACACATGCACGCGTACACACACGCACACACACGCACACACACGCACACACATACACTCACACACACACACGCACACAAACACGCATACACACGCACACACACGCACACACATACACTCACACACACAAACACGCACACACACGCACACACACGCACACACACGCACACACACACGCACACACACGCACACACACGCGCACACACGCACACACGCACACACGCACACACGCACACACGCACACACGCACACACGCACACACACGCACACACGCACACGCACACACGCACACGCACACACACACACACATACACACTTCATCTTTTGTGCAGTCGACACTTTCCATCTTCTCAGCCCCAGAGGGAGCCCGCACATGCGCAGTGACTAAGGTGGGCAGGTGAAAGGACACAGACACAGAAGTCTTTGGGAACCTGGCGGAGCTAGCCAGGAGAGGTTGAGAGAACTCAGGTAGACCTCTCGAGAAAAAGCAAGCATGTTTTTTTTTTTAACCGTTTTTTAGTTTTCTTTTTATTGCTAAATTAAGACACAACAACCAAAAGACTTGGGCAGCTTGTTATTCAATGTTCTCTTGAGAAATACAGCCAGTGGATACACATAGACACACACATACACAGCTGCTAGATCCTACTTCATGATGGACACTTAGAAAGACTGGTTCTGTTATCACCAAATGAGTCAGCAGCATTAGAAGGGCCAGATGAACTTGGAAGCAGGAGGGAGGGCTAAGTGAGTAAAAGATGAGATGGTCCTTTTCTGTTGTACCGTATATAGACCATATAGGCCTCTCACAATCAGAGTGTGAAAGGACACTATCAAGTTCCTCAACAAAAAGGAGATGTATTTGTTCCGGCTAACAAATGTCAGGGCATAAGAACCTTAGGAGAAAGCTGTCAAATAAGGGAATGGGCCTAGATAGCTATTTTAGGATTCAGTCTATGAATCAGAAAGGGGGAGAGTGCTAAAAGGCAAACTGTACTGTGTTTGCCAAATGTAGGTCTGCAAAAGCCCCTCGGGGCAGGTCTTCTTACAGGAGTCAAGACACTCAGGCTCTATATCCTCAAGTTTCTAATTTGTGGAAACTTGACATGAAAGCCAACCTTAAGGGGGTGTGTATTTGGCTTTAATGTCCAATCACAGTCCAACATTCAAATGAAGTCAGGGCAGGAACCTGGAGTAAGAAACTGAAGGCCAGGTCATGATGGGATGTTGCCGTCCAGCATGCTTCCAAAGATTCAAATAGCTTGATTTTTTTAGTATATAAGCCAGGACTAGCTTCCCAGGGGTGGCACTGTCCACAGTGGACTGGGCCCTCCTATATTAAACATTATTCAGGATAATCCTCTGTAGAATTTCTCACCAACCATTCTGGTATATGCATTTTATTTTATCAATTGCATTTCTTCTTCCAAAAGACCCTAACTTGTATCAAATTGACAAAAACCTACAACCAAAATGCTCAAACAGTGTGAGCCTCCTTTCCTGTCCCCTGTAGGTGTTGATGGAATGTTTCACTCTCAGAGCAGAACATTGCACTTGTATGGAGACAGAAATTGAGTTTCCCAGTGGATTTGGTTAGAATTTGCTATATAGTAGAATCAGTGCTGCACAGCCCAGCATAACCCCTGACTTTCCCTTTTTGAAATCCAACCCTTATATTAGCCCTCCTTAGATCTTCTTTCTCTTTATGCACTACCCCCACCTTCTGCAGGCATGTTTCTGAATGTTAGAAGACAGAGACTGCCCCAAGGCTGCTGTGAAATGGAAAAGGGAGAACAGTGAAGGCACAGCACTGACTGGAGCCGGGTCACCACAGGCCAGGATCAGAAAGACACACAGTGTTTGAAAAATTACATGTACTCCTTCAAGGTTTAGTGAAACTTCGAGAATGTTTGAGGTACGTTCCCACACCCATTCATACTCATTTTCGTCCTCTCTCCCCTGTTTTCCCCGGAACATTCCTGCTCTGCTGGCTTATTGGTCTTCCTCCTGCCCTCCCCACTCCTCCAGCCCTCCTTAGCTCCTCTTTCTTCTTTTCTTCTCTTTTCTGTTTTATCTCTCCTCATTTCTCTTCTCCCTCTCCCTCTGTAATGGCCTTGCCTCTCAGTGCATTCCCTTCTCCACTTTTCTTTCCAACCCTTCCTCCTTTTATTCAGATTCTACTTCAAGATGGCAGGCAGTTTATCTAGATAAAGAAAGGGTTACTCTGCGTTAAAAACCAAAAAGATCTTGCCAGAAACTCATCTAGACAGTATGTCTTACATTTTCTTTTTTTAGAGTTCTCCCTATATTTAGAAAGCAGATTCATTTCTGTAAGGCTTCCCTAATTAAGGGAATAGGAACATTAGTATTACATTTCACATATTCCCATTAGCAAATTACTAACCCCTGGGACAGGAACAGGTCAGAAACATCTTAACTAGAAACCTAATGAACTGCCAGCCATGTATAGACTCTGCTTAACTGTGTTTATGCTATCCCTTATGCAAATGAGCACCTCCACTGCCAAGTTCAGACTAGGCTGATGAAGTTGCTAAATGCAGTTAAAGATGTACTAAATATTTTTTAGTGTTTTTATTAAGAAAATTTATCTAAGCCACTTAAACAAATTGATTAATTCCTTATCACCTACATGAAAACTATAAGGGTACAGAGAGAGAAAATATGTTTTAGATGGTGAATTTTGGAAAATAAAAGTAGATAAATAGGTAAATGGCACCTTAGAGTACATTCATGGAGAAAATTTAAATCAAAAGGTGTATTGGTTATTGGAAGGAACTGGAAATGCTTGAGGCTGAGCAGGCACACAAAGACGAGGAGATACACAGTTCCGTCTTAGTCCAGAATTTGTAGATCTGTAAGAATCTTCTGCAGTGTGTGAGTCTATTGAAGTCTTACCCAGGACTGAGTCTGCAAGTTCTGTGGAACTAAGAGCCAGTGTCCACATCTCTTCAAGACAAGGGAGTACGGTCAACATTTGTCTGGCATGCCACTGGCTGGAGTTTTCCTGTGAGCGGATTCACTCTGATGATTAGATTAAGCCACAAATAGGATTTTTTTTCCCTCTTAACTTCTTCCCTATTTTTTAAATCCGTAAGTAGTTTATGAATCTTCTATTTACCACATCCTTGCTTCAGCTGCATTCAAGTATATGGGATGTTTAAAAACACATCTTTCTAGTGTGAGGTTTCTGCCTCTTTTGCTTATATCTGCCAAACCCATATTGGGAGTCTGATTAATGCAACAAGGGCTGAAGGTCAGGATTCTGCATGCCATTCTTGACTAATTAAATACCACAGGATAACAGCTATGCTTCCCCCTTGTACCCTCAGAGACCATATAGCACCACTAAATGGAATACTTGGGGGTCTCTGTTTGTTGAAATGTAGCATGGGTATAATTGGCTACCTAGTGTGAAATGTTTCTAAAGATAAACTATCCATTTCACATAAAATATGTTTGCTGGATGCCTCAGTCCATATGCCTCTGATTGATCAATATCATCTTCTTTAAAGGTGAGTTATTTGCCTATCCTCCAGCCCCAGCTCTCAATTCTAGGCTAGGAGCCCTGCTTTCCACTGCTGACATCAACATCCTAGTCGATTGTTGTGACGAGTTAGTATCGCACCAGACAAAGAGGCACAGGGTTTCCTTCACCATCTTATCACTCTTTGAAAACAGCTTTTATGAATCTCAGTTTTTGTCAGTAAACCAAGTCTTTTGTTCTGTTTTGTTTTCTGCCTTTCCTGACTGAAGATGGCACCACTTGTGAAGGTTCCTGGGCCATATTTCATGCTACTTGGACAAGCTGCAGATTTAAAACTCACCCTTATTATGGAAGGTGGCAGGGGAACAAATGAAGTGAATTTGTAAGCAGCCCTGAAGGCCTTTGCTTCTTTGTGATGGATGAGACCTTCTGTCTATTTACATACAATTAGCAAGAAAACAGCATCCTCAGAAGTACTGTGTAGTTTATCCCGAGATAATGTTTATGCTCCACCTAAGAGGTTCTAGCACTTAGGTCTTGTTTAGTTATTTCTCAGATGGCTCCCATCAAACCTGCAGGAGACTGCCTTGATGATCAAGGAGCTTTTGAGAAAACATGAAGGTGAAAGTGGCCTGGCTGGCACAAGGGACTCTAGACACTGAGAAGAAAGAAAGAATCTACCATTTGAACAGAGAGCCAAATTAGGAAATTCAGCTTCTAAGAACAGGCAGACTTGTTCTGGGTACTTGCCTCTTCTGCTATCAAAAGAGAAAGGAAAACAAGGATGTAAACCATGGAGCCCAAATTTTTTTGTGAATCGCTTGGTAAAACAGATGTTTCAGGAGAGCCACAGAAATGTGTACAGCGCATTCCATAGGAAACAATCTAATAGGTGCTAAGTTTGGGAAGCCTCCCAGAAACCACGGTGTGCTTCACATTACGTGAAAGCACAAAATCGTTATTATTCTAAAGGCTGCACTTACACTACTAAAATAAGAACATGCACACACACCTCTGAGGAAACATTTATTTGTTTTAATTTTGATTATTTCTCCCGTCTGGAGTGAATACATATTTCCGTTTTCTTAGGGCTATATTTTTTCGTTTCATTTATATATTTTATTCATTGCTGTTTCCATGCATGTGGGGCAGTATAAATGCTGACCTGTTGGAAGGATGGGTTGGACGGGCCTGAACACAGTGCATGTTATTGTGCTCCTTTATTACAGAGTTTTTAATCAGGTTGTTGCTCCAACTGATTGTAAAAGACCTCTACAGAGTGATAGAAGACCGTGGTGCCAAAGGGAGCCCTTCAATAAATATTTGATAGGCACAATCCTGCCCAGTTTCTATTTGTTTCATTACCCGTATTTTAATTATTTTCCATTACCATTCTAGGAAAGATACAGAAGGGGCATTTTTTTTATAGCTATCACCTTCAGCAACTGCCATCTGCCAGGCAAATGTCAACCCTCCACAGGCTTTGTCCTTCGCCCTTGCCTACTTTCATTTCCAGAGCAGAGCAGAGGTTTCACAACCCTTCCTTTTGTACCATCCTGGCCCTCCATCCTATCAGAGCTGTGAACCAGTGGCCAGAAACAGGGAACTTCAAAACAATGTGGAAAGAGATTCTTTGGGCCATATCTTGTGATTCTACATCATCCTGATTGTCCAGGGCCTCCCAGGTCACCTGTCAAAACAATTGTAGTCTTTCAATGCCAACAAAGCTGTGTTAACACAGCAATTAAGAATGTACCCAAGTCAGGCTCACTTCAGTTCTAAGCTTTATCATCTAAGGTTGAGCAACCTCCCGGCAAAATGATTATCTCTGCTTCTGTTTCAGAAGTGGAGTGGGTAGACAGTTTAGTGATCCAATGCAGTGGAATGTTACAGGTAAAATATTGGGTACCTGATTAGAATTCAAAATGATTTACTATAAGTGAAAGAAAATATAAGAAAATATGCTTCCAAAAACCTTTTACCAATAACTCTATTACAGATAATTGCCTCTTCTTGGGAGAGTCCTTAATAAATTAATCCCCCATTCTGATATTTCTATTGTTTTTTTTTTTTTTTTTTTTGACACTGGGCAAAGTCTTTCATCTTTATCTTTTTACTCTTCTTACTGAAACATTCATGCTGTAACTAGCTTGAAATGCTTATTTGTTCCTGTGAAAAATAGAGACAGATACACATGAAAAATCAGTGAACAGCTATTTAATACAGAAAAATAACATGGACTGGGGAGACAACATTGTTTTGGGAGTTCAGTGTCAGTTTTCTAGCCGGCTAAGTTCTTGTGGGGTCAAAAGGTACAGCACATTTGATATTGGGATGTGGACATGGCCTTGCCATCTAGAAAGACTTTACCACAGGTAGTCTAATGAAGTGTTTGGTGTAAAGCTGTCCTGTCCCCTGTTAAGCAGGGCATTATCTAAATGAGTTTAATCACCATGCAAATTACTTGAAGTCCATATGTCAAAAACCAAAGACAAATCAGACAGTAAGTATAAAAGAAATTCAGAAATCTCTGCCTCTCTTTGTAGGAATGTTTTTATATAATATGTGGTATTTGAATTATGTAAAAATATCTGTGAACATGACAAGAAAGAAATTCTAAAATTTTTCATGGACTTTTTAAATTTATTTTACTTTAAGGAAGCATCTTATATTGTATGTGTGACTAGTCTAGAAGTTACTGTGTAGCCCAAGCTAGCCTCAGACTCATGACTATCATCTTGTCATTTTGGCTCAAGCCTTACGAGATTGGAACCGTGGGCTACCACCCATAAGATATGTTTTTGTTGTTGATCAGTGAGTGTTAAGGCCATACAGAGCTACTTATAATAAAACTATCTCTTTGAAGTCTGTAAACAAGCAGTAGAGATGGCTCAGTGGTTAGAAGAACTTGCTCTTGCAGAGGTCCCAAGTTTGGTTCTCAGCACCTAAATGGTGGCTCAAAACGATCTAATCCTGAAATTCCAGACTACTTGTCAGCTCTTCTGACATTGGTGGACATAAGGCACATATGAGGTTCACAAAAAAAAAAAAAAAAAAAAAAAAAAAAAAACCACTCATCTAGTCAAAAAGAAGTAATCTGTTCAATTCTTTACCTCTTTCCATATACAAAGTTTAGTTTCTGAACAAGTGAATCATATTTAAAGACAAAATTAACATATGCTACAATTTACAGCTTTTCTTCTCTCTCTCCCTTTGTGTGTGACTCATTGATATACCTGGTCCCAACACAAAAAAATACACCTCTTAGGCGCTGAGTAAACCGGGACACGGTGGGATGGAAAGACCATTACTAGATACTCATTCTAACATCGTTCTAAGTGGTGACCAAATTACAATGTAATGAGATGTGACCATCTGTTATCTAGTAAATAAAATGACCTGGCACAATCTAATTTTCACAAGTGCCTAATCTATTCATGCCAACAATAAGCCAGAGGATGATCACATGAATCCAGATTAGATTTGTGACACCTTTTCAATAAGCTTTGCTGAGATTGCCTAGGTGAATGTCATATTGTACGACCTGCATTCTGTCTTGAAAAAGGCTTCCTTACTTTCCTACTATAACAATTTTCTTACTTATAAATTTAGATAAAAGCAAAAATATCTTCATATTTATGGTGAGATATTGTAATATTTCTGGTGTTAGTCAACTTCTTGTTTTCCCCTAGAAAAAGAAAATATTCTTTACCAACTGTGAGTGAACTATGACAGGAAACACTGTGCTTTGCATCTACCCTTGTGTAGGCACAGGGCTGTCTTACAACCCACATGTTTATGAGAAGACATAAAGTAATGTGACCATATGGGTAACAATGTACAGCAAATGCACAAGTTTCACAGAATAAGAAGTCTGTGTTGGGCTTTGAATACTTTTACACAGTGGTCAAAAAGGACTGATATTTTTAGATATGGTAGTTTACATCTGCAATTTTATTTAGGATGCTGGGACAGGAAAAATGCTATAAGGTAAAGAATGACCTGTGTCACATTGTGAATAACAGAGTAGCATGGGTCATAGATGGAGACTCTTTCAAAGAAAAAAAAAAGAGCAACCTAAACCAAACTAAATGAAGAAAAGGATTAATGATGCTGTCTTAGTCAGGGTTTTTATTCTTGCACAAACATCATGACCATGAAGCAAGTTGGGGAGGAAAGGGTTTATTTAGCTTACTTCCACATGGCTGTTGATTACCAGAGGAAGTCAGGACTGGAACTCAAACAGGTCAGGAAGCAGGAGCTGATGCAGAGGCCATGGAGAGATTGTTTCTTACTGGTTTGCTTCTCCTGGCTTGCTCAGCCTGCTCTCTTATAAACCCAAGACTTCCAGCCCAGAGATAGCACCACCCACAAGGGGCCCTATCTCCTTGTTCACTAATTGAGAAAATGCCCCACAGCTGGATCTCATGGAGGCACTTCCCCAACTGAAGCTCCCTTTTCTGTGATAACTGCAGCCTGTGTCAAGTTGACACACAAAACTAGCCATTACAGATGCCATATCCAATTTTGTTCTTGGCCTGATAAAGAAACATGAATTGGATGCATGGGGCCAGGGAATCTAGTGCAGCCCAACAATGTGATACATTTAGATGTATGGAAACATTTTTCTGTTCAGTGGGGACTAGCATTGATATTTTGACATCATATTATGCTTTCAGCTACCCAGGGGTTAGGGTTTATCCATAGCAATCTTGTAATTCATGTCACTCCTGAGCCAAAATGTTGGACATTTCAGAAAAATGTCAGACTTGAAAGGGAATAAATAGTCCTGTAAAAGAAACCCCCATATTTAGTTAAATACATACAAATGAGAATTTCACTGTCTTGTGGCCTTGTGTGCTTTCATACACTGGATTTAAAAGGTACTGGAAAAAGTTCTTAGAAGGGTTAGTGTTTCTGGTGGTGAGTAAAAGATAAAGATTGGAAGCAGCTTTTAAGACCACACTGGTTTTCTTCCCACAGCAAGGAGTCAGAAATATTACAAGGAACCTGAAGATATAGCTGGTATGACTGGAGAATTGAATTGTGGGGTTTAATTTCCACTAATATAAAGTTATATATTTCTGCATGGTTATCATGCTGACTATGTAGATCAAGAGAAATCAATGTATCAGGGAAGCAAATATGCCTTTTTTAAAAAAAACACACCATAGTATCATATCTTACAGTATATTACAAATATTAAAGGACATTTTTCAGACCTTCCAAGGCAGAAAACACAGGATTGTAGCATTAAAAATAGAACTTTTCTGCTCATGTGACCAAATTTGCTGTCAGAGTTGAGTTTGCCTTTTGTATCTCCTTATGACAAATAGGCTTCTTCCTCATCTCCATGGAGACTGTTGACCTCACTGACTCTTATGAGTGGGTCTCTAGAAGCCATGTCCCAAATTTCAGAGGATGCTCGAACATCAAACCTTAGATAATGAATAAAATATTCTGCTAGTCACTTGAAAACAGGGATGTCTTCCAATCTGCATCATGACAGGACATTAACATAGAGAATGCTTATGTGACATGGGATCACGAGGTATTTATGGCTGATTCTACTGATAGGCTTGTCTCATCTCTAAAATAGCATGCACATAAAACTCTGATATGAAATTTCTGTGACAAAATAAAAACACAGACAACTGCCCTTTTATTAATGGTTTGATTGTATCAGACCCCTCCCGTTTTCCGAGAAGCTCTTGATTCTAGGACATTTTTATTGACTTTACAGGAGATCCCACTCCTGACACAGTAATTTGTGAGATGCTTGGAGTGCAGATGAATGGACAAGGATAAACTATCTGCTTTCGAAATTAGATCCAGGACATTTAAAAGGACAGCTGAAGTAAGGTATGACAAATCAGATTGGAAGAAAGTGATGCAGCACTCTCTGGTATTCCCAGAAAGGGCTAGAACACCCACCAAGTTACCAATCAAGATGTCAGTGCCTGTTTTTGTGTAGCTAACAAACCGGTAGACAGAAAATTTGACCTGGTATCTTTAACTCCAGTCAGACACTCTCCCAGTAGGAACCTTTCTCGGTCAACTCTTTGGGTGATGGGAAGTTTTGCCTTGGAGTAGCTAGGGGTTTGAGTATTCTTTGGAGAGATGAATATTTAACAGGCTGTTCAACAGGAAAGTATGGAGACATTCCAAAGGGTTTATGTTTTATAGGTCTGGCTGTCATCTAGGGATACATTTGTGTAAAATTCACAGAGAAAATATGCTGACTAGTGGGAATAGAACTAGTGGGATAAAGTGATGATACTTGTGTCCTGACCACCCCTAGCAAGAATCTGGGCCATGGTATTTATAAACTGGGGAGGAATGCTGACACCTCTTTGTAACTTCTCTTAAGACAAACTAGGGAAACAAAAAAATTGAATGAAATTTAATAAACTTGATTTGCAGCTTTTAGTAAGGTCAAAATAAGAAAGATTAGCTTTACGATTTAGGGTGTAGGAAATGGAAGCCAAAGTCCTAAATATGGTACAGAAACCAACACTGCCTGAGAGAAGATGACTCTCTTTCAGAGACCAGCCTCATTAGATGAAATGCTTGTGTACATTATAGTCAATCTTGCAAGAGGTAGGATGTTGGACCCAGAGTGGTGCTACACTGCTCTGATCCAGACATTCAGGCAGAAACAAAGGCAGAAGATTGCTGCACACTTAAGATTAGCCGTGTAGCAGAACAGCACTGACCAGGTAAGATCTGCTTCTACAATATCTGAACTCTACCACATAATCACTACCACTGAACAAATCACCTTCTTTGCAGATTCATTCTCATCTTCTGCATAGTATGACAGGATTCCCCATTAACTTTCTTGAGAACATAATAAATAGGTCAACCATAGGATTTGATCTCACACAGCTAAGGGTCAATGCCCTTAGCAATTTCTCCTCGTGTTTCATGTAAGTATACATAATTCACATCTAAGACTTTCCTAAAAAAAGTATGACTAGTAATTCCTCAAAAGAAAATAGATCCAAAAATAGAATATCTCAGAGATATTTAGAGTCATAGAAGGATTATCCTATAACAAAACATTAACTATTAAGTTTTGTCTCATTATGTCAAAAGAAGCCAAGAGACCAAGACCCGAATGGGTAGACACAGAACTGACAGAAGCTTCAGTGGTTTGATGATAACATTTCCTGCTTTGTATGAGCCCATCTCTGTGCCACATTAGTATTCACCCGTCATTTATGATGGGCCATGATACTGACTTGCAAGTATTTCCTGGCCAGTATGGGCAAAAAATATCATTCTATATTCCTAGTGTATGACATTTGTGATATTGATTATTTTTAATGAGAAAAAAATACAACAACAAAAAGATAAAAACTCACAGCAGATCTAAGATCAAAAAAGCATTTTGCAACAACATGATATTTTTTTATGCCCTTCCCTATATAGTATAGGTTTTTTAAATTCCAGAGTATCAAATAAAATTCTCAAAAGCTTTGTAGGGGCTTAAGTTACAAGCCTATGTAAATATCTTTGATATAGACATTTCTTAAGGTTTTTCTGGAGCTGGGTTGATATTACTGAGGTTCTTCTAGGATTGTGGGTCCAGGACTCTATTGTAATCCCCACGTGAGAAAGATTTTTGTTGATACTTCCACTGTTTATGTGGAATTTTCTTTTTAAGTAACTCAATCCAATTCCAAAGGAGCAGAACAGAGGAGCCTCTGAGATACGGTGAGGCTGCCAAAGAAGAATTCAACAGAGACTGCAGGAGCTGAGGAGACAAGCAGGTGCCACTCGGGCGAGGAGATGCAACTCTCCAATGTTGTGCCCAGCAGCGTCTCACCAGTGCTCTGAACGTTAGCTGAGTTTACTGCCTTCCCCTGTGACTGTACTAGTCACATTCGAGAACATCTGCCAGAGGCTTAATGATGGAGCCTATGGGAACCTAATGAGTACCCCCACACCTGTGCAGCTCTACTAGACAGCTGTTTCCCACTCCTCTACTGCCTGACACAGTCCTCCCCCTTGCAGGTGCTCACTGGCTCCACTTCCCCGCAGGACCCAACCCTACTCTCAGATTGGGTCCGCGCTTTTTGTTAGGATTCCATTAATCTCCATTTACCCGACACTTAATGGCGGTGGGGATGCAAAGTCAAATATCTTTCAAATTGCTTGGGTTTCAAAGCTCACTGTGCACTGGTGGAGCCTGAGAAAGTTGATCCGAAGAATACTTGGTCTCAGATAAAGATCCAAGGAAGAAGATCAAAAGGGTTGTTTCTCTTTTCTGGCCAACAATCCCATATGTAAATACGGGATTTCACAGAGCCATAGCAATACTTTACAGAGTACCCGAACAGAGGATATATGGAATCGAGTTGGTTAAAATGTTTTCTGATAAGAATAGCTGCCTGTCGAAACACAGGAGAAAAACAAAACAAAACAAAACAAAACAAAACAAAATACTCAACTTATTGAGTCTACTTTAAAATCTCTGAGAATTTTAATTACATCAAAAAGTATAACCTCTTTTAAAAAACATATGAAACTTCATAGAACTTTAGTAACTGTGGAACTCTGACAAATTAGCTCCTTATACTTCCATTTCCTGTTTTGTGAAATTAGAATAATATGGGCATGGTGTGGTCACAAAAAATAAACATACTTTATACACTATTATGAGTCTAAAATAGTACCTAATACAAAACAAATGCTTACAAACTTTCTTATTACTGCTATTACAACAAATAGCCCATTTTGGAGGGTTTTCCACAGACTTTGAAGGGACATTTGTTCTTGATATGTATTTCCTGAGAATAAATCACCCTTTCGGTGACAGAAGAGAATTAAATATCCCATAAATGAGAGAAAACACATTTTAAAGTAATGATCTCATTTGGTATATAATCAAAAGCTACAAGATCAAATATTAAAAATATATAACACTGAATGTGAGTTTTGTGACCATTAATTTTAGTCAATTCACAAGTCAGAAAAGATTATGTGTCATAAGTAATGTGGAAATTTCCGTTCACTCATGTAGCTTGTATTAAACAAACAAAACAGCAAAAAACATTTCTGAGTGCCTACATCCCCCTGAATGATTGCCACTGATCACATGTGTCTACTAAACCCTGGGAATATAACCTGCTCTCAGATAACCTGTACTATAAATATGATCTACACACTGGATCCCCTCAGGTATTGTACAATTGGACTACAAAACATCTTAATATATAGTCTACACCTATATTTGTCTAAATGATATTTTAGACTTCACAAGTCAAATGCATTATTGAAATCAATATCATTCATTTCTTTTTATTTGTTTTAATCTAGTGACTAGAAAATGTAAAATTACAGATGCAGCCATAATTGAATTCATTTAGGGGAACTGATGGTCTCTACTACTGGTTCTTAAGGACTGACAGGTATAAACATCTTCAAAGTGCTTGAATGGAAATCATATTCTTGGGCTTTTAGTGACTCTAAGTCTAATAGCCAGGGAACTTGTGTTTTAACAAGAAACAAGACATCAATGGTTTCTGTAGCATAAAAGGCAGGAAGGGCAGGGTACAAAAAGATGCTCATTGTGTGCTTTCAGGATAAACTCCCACAAGCAATTCCTATTACCTATTATATAGCATAGTTTTAGAAGGGGATAGATTAAGTCTGCACTGTAAGAATTTTTAATAGCAAGGCATAAATTCTGAAACTAAGACTATAAGGCTAAGCAGAGTCACTTGTTGACAGAATTGTGTTCAGGGGTAACTTGTAAAATCCCTCCTAAGACAGTTATTTTTATTAATACTTCATACTTCCTGGAGATGAGATATATGTGTGGTATAAATCACATTTGTAGAGAAGACTGATTCCATTTAGCCTGTGCCTCCCACTTGTCCATTGGTCTCACATAGCCCCTATTCACTCAGTAATAAATTCATGGCACCGAGCAACTAAGTCACAATCCTTTGCCACCAGTCACTAGAGGAGTCACAGATTGTCTCCACCATGTCCAGCACATGAGCCTCTTGCTTGGTTTGTCACACTAGAAAATGATCTTTCAACTATAAAGCAGAGACTCCGATAAAAACACCTCACTTAACAAAACCAACTCATTCTCCACCAATGTCACCCTCTGTCCTAGAGATTCTTGTACTTCCAAGTACATTTTTGTCTCCTGCTCACAGATAGGTGTCTTTACTTCCACTCCTCTTTCTGCACAGTTGGCTATTGTGTTTTCTGTCGTGGTCACCTTGTCCAGCTCACAGTAGAAACACAGTTGAGAAAGGCAAGCTGATTATATAGACTGTCCAGTGGCTTCTACACTGCCTATTTAAAGCCTTCATTCTCAGCACAGTAGCCTTGACATTGGCTTGGATCTTTTGCTTGTAGTTTCTTATTTCGTTCCAAGCAGCAGTGCCCCTGATGTGGCATGCCTTCATAGCATGCTGTGGTGTGCACTAGAGGCATGTCTTGGCAATGAAATAGAAGTCCTGGTCTAGAAAAGGGTTTGGCAGAAGCATAGGAGGATAAATTTGGGGTATATTATGTTTCTAGTTATTCCTCAAAACCTACAGTGTTCTATTATGAAATGTGTGCAACTCTATGCATATTTACTGTAAAAGCATGAGAACCTGAATTAGGAGACCAATTAATTATTAATGCAAAAGCCAAGTGTGGTGGTGTACTTATAATCCCCACACTTTGGTACAGAGATATGGGGACTGTGGTCCTTGTTATGTAGACAGTCCAGCAGAAATAATGAGATCCAGGTGTGTTGATGAATCTGGTGAGAAGAGACAGTAGAAGACACATGTCATTGATGTCTGAGTGCCACAACTCCACACACTGCAAAGTGGTCCTACCTATACATGTGCACACACATGCATACACAGGTGCACATGAATACGTACACAAAGTACACACATACATGTACACACTAATAATTGTGAATTTAATGTTCATACATAAATTTAGACATTGTTGAAAGAAAAAACACAAATGTCAAATAAAATAATAAAATTTGTGGGGAAAATACAATTGTTGAGTCGAGTGGTATATTAATGATATTTCATTTGGTTTACTATGCAAAACAGCCTATTAACTGTATATAAAATATAATTACTAAATTTCTGGCATCATTCTCAGAACTCCCAACATTCATCCCATTACATATTCAATAAAGTCTTCCTTTTCTTTTAGACGATATAAAAACCAAACATACCAACAAAAAACCAAAAACTAAATCAAACCAATCAACCAACCAAACAAACAAACAAAAATCATCATCAACAACAACAACAACAACAACAAAGAATGGAATCTCTTGGCCCCAAATGTTAGATTTTGTTGGAAGCTAGTTTTAAACCCTGATCAACTTTTAGCTTGTAGGATGGGCAATATCTTCAGACAGTCAATCTAGTCTCTAAATTCTCAGTCTTAGATGAGCAAGAGTTCGTCCTAGGACACGGTTAGCAAAGACTGAGAGCAGTTCTATAGATTTGTTGACAGTCTGGTTGCAGTTTTGTAGCTTTAGAAACATAGGGGCACTGTACATATGTAAGTGATGGCCAGAGAAGAAGAGATAGGGGGTCTTCAGGATCTCCTAGCTCCAACTTTGACTGAAAATGAAAGCGTGTCTTTCTCTAGCATATGAGCCAATGGATTATTTTTCTTTTCCTTCATGTTAAATGTAGTAGTGTTTTGGGGCATGTGAAAAAACTTCCTCATGAACGAATGACAAAGCAATTAACAGGAACCACTAAATTTGAATGGTTAATCCAATGTCTGACACATTGGTTATTAAGTAATTGTTTACACTCTTCTTTACATGATCTTGGGAATAATGACTCAAGATAAGTTTCTCTGTTTTTGTACTGAGCCTAGAAAAGTGATGAAACATAAAAAACAAACAAGGAAGAAAACTAAATAAATAAACGAGGGAAGTGAATACATATTGACAGATCAACTAACAAGTTGGGTAGCATTACCCCTGAGAAATTCGATGTTAAATAGGGACATGCTCATCTCCACTTCTGGTTGAGTGGGAGCCAGTGATGGAAAATCTCTTAGCCTGGCTCATATCGGAGAGAATTCTGCAGATTAGAGTTGACTGACTCATAGCCTTCAATGTGCCAGGATCACCCCAGTGCCGCCTGCTTAACCAAAGGGCCAGAAGCTATCTCCAGAAGAAAGACTTAAGGGAGCTGGGGAGGTAGAAAGTGGTTCACTGAAGTTCTTGGCATCTGCCTGAGGGCACAGCTGGAGTTATTAATAATCATTCCTCTCATCAGACTCCCGAAAATGAGCACAGAATGAGGAGGGGGGGGGGGAACAAGTGTTTTGCTACCTCCTGTTTGAATTAATCTCTTCTGACAACTGCTGATTTGCGTTTGTGATTCGAGTCTCCATATGTCTAGCTCTATTGGTCAATTAAGTGCAGAGGGTGACTGGGGGGAGCAGCGATGCTCAGCTTGATTAAGGAAGAAAGCAGCGCGCGGCATTTAGAACCTTCGAAGCAGCCGGTGAAGCCTGGCTTCACGGGAGCCAAGCAGAGCAAGGGTGGTCACTGATACTGCCAAGAGGGTCAGGGGAGAGTGGAATCTCAGTGCACACAGCGCTAATCCAGCGAGCTGAATTTTAGAGGAGGCGTCCCTGGAGCAATAACAAATAAGTTCTGGAGAATTATGCAAGGGCTTGAATCCTCATGCAAAGTTAGCTCACCTGTCAACCAATTCGAGTTTTATTTCTCCCATTTTTGCAATTAATAAACCACTTTTGATAAAATGTCATGCATTGGGAAACAGGCACTAGTGGTATGTAATTTGGGGAGCATAGCTTGTGCATTTGAAGAGATCATCTCAAATAGTATTAAGGGACAAGAGAGCACACGTGTTAGAAGAAAACAGTGGAGGAGATAGAACACAGCTCTAAGTGCAGTAATCAAAACACTTAACTGAAGTTCTAGCCTGACCTGTATCTATGGCTCACTGATGTCGCACCTTTCGTTGATACCTCCTCGTTTTCAATAAGGCTGATGGAGAGAACTGGGCACTTCGTACTCTCACAAATATAAAATCAAACTTGAGCTAATGGCTCTACAAAATGTTTTGACTGGAATGATGACAGCCCAAAGACTTTTATGAATCTGATCCTGAAGTACTTCATGAGACTATTTAAAAGAATAGCTAATAAAAATGATAGTACACCATTTTGGAAATGCAAGTCCCATATCAACGCTGAACTATCATCACAGCAGATAAAAAGCTCTTTTCAAAGGGACACTATGTCAAGAAGCAGCTATGATAGAAGGATGCAGTCACAGGCTTAAAATGCCATGGAATATTAGTACACCTGTTTTCTGTTATGAAAAGACCTGATTTACTGCAAATTCCTGTACCATATCTAATCTCTAGAAGAAAGGGAGAAGATTGCTATCAGAAGAAATGCTTGTGGTAGAGCATAAATGTAAGGCATATATCTCTCTATCTAGGTATCACTTACACATTGACTTACTTACATATTCATTGGACTCTAGCAGTACAATCAATATATTTACCAAAATAAAAAATAACTGCCCTGGGTAAAAAATACGGCACCAAATGAAGACAAAAATCAATGGAAGGGGATCCTTTGTGTGCCAAAATAAGCTTCCTGTTAGTCAATCACTTCTCCATAAGTACTAATTGGTGACTGAAGTTCTACAGTGTCAGATCTCAGTTAACCATTACAGTTGTCTACAAGCCTCATTATGAATCAGCCATGTGTGGATACTGTCAAGACTGTCCCTGTACTCTCGACCATATATTAATGCGGCGCACTGACCTGAATTGTCGCAGATCTATTTCCATGTTATTGATGTATCGATAGGAAAATATTTTATCTCTACCCACATTTTAAAATGTCAGCAAACTTGACAACAAATAAATTATCTGTGACGGTGAAGAAGTCATGAACACTGTCAATTGAACAATTGTTGAGTGAATTGATCAAGAGAAGGCAAGCATAGTTGAGTAAATAATAATAGATTAAACAGGCCACTTTAATTGCTTTGTTTTCAATGAAAAACATTGAGTTATTTTAAGGATACTCTTTAAAGCACTGGGCAGAAGTTTTAAAACAGAGGTTTTGACCCCAGTATAAATATACTCTAAAAAGTAGAATTGCGTTTCTAATAGCTAGTGAGTTTTCTGACTGTCAAGGATATTCAAAAGTAAAGTGGCATAAAAGAAGCCAGCAATAGTACTTTCATTGCCAATTAAGACTCACATTTGGCTTTTGAACTACTTCTAATTCTGAGATTCTTTGATTTTTACTGCTTTGCAAAACTTCCACAACTCATTATCTATGTGAAGTATACAAAGTCTTGACATACATCAATAATCTAATAAATTATGTCAGTAGAAAATATGACAGTTTAATGAATACCCAGTTTTCAGTTTTATGTATTCCATAGGTAGCCTTGAGAGAATCGGTAAACTTCAAGAAGTAACACAGGCCCTGACTACAGTAACTGACATATGTGAGAGAGTTGAGGGGTGTTTGAGACTGTTTTCTTCATGTGTTAGCTTCTCTCATTCAAATACTGGCTGAGCCTTTTGCTAGATGTAATGCCGTGGATCTGTCACTTTGCGATAGTTTGTTCCAATTTAAAATGTAAATAACACCCTGCACTTGGGGCTTTGGATTATTATTAAATTTAAATCTATAGATTAGTTACTGAAAAAGAGTAGCTACTGTTTTAGTGTAAGTTCTCATAGTAATTAAGGCAAACGAGAATAGAGTCATTCAAGGGAAAGTACAAATCTTTTCTAAATCTTTGTTGCCCAAAGTAAATACTCATAAATAGGGGTGATTAGTCAACTCTCATATTGTATCTATTTACCAAATATTAGTTTTATAGGCCTCCTAGATGCTAAACATTGGTTCTACTCTTAATTTTAGAAAATAGAGAAGAAAAATGTAAAGCCAATATTCATCTATCCCTTTAGTAAATGTCAAAACCTAAGAACCAGGGGATAAGTTAATCCACATGCCTTCTTTTCCTTCTTAGTGATCAAAACTTAGAAAGTCATGAAGAAACCAGTGCATAAATGAGTTGACTGTATGTATAAATTATAAGTTATGTAAAAGTATAGATGTATACTATAAAAAGGTCAAAAAAAAAAACCCAAACAAACCAAAAATATTAAGTAGGAGCTCTGATTAGATGAAATCAGCCTTGAAAGTCAAGATATTTAAACAAATATGAACAATGAGCATCACAAAACACACAGCACCAATTTGATAATTTCTGTGCTAATATAGAAGTTTACATCACCTGTCATTTGCCATGTGGGAATCATAATAGAAGAACTGTCTTGACTCAAAATGAGATGCCGGCCTTGCAGACTGCTTGACCTATCTAGATGGAACCCAGACAAACAGGAGACAAGGGAAGGGTTCCAGGCTGGAGAAAATATTCTAATATGCTGTTTGTTTGTTTGTTTTAATAGAATAAACTAAATTCTTCTTAGCTTTGGGTTTCAGAAAATTCTTTATCAAAGAATCCCATTGGCATGATTCCCCCAGGGAAGATGAGTCTCAGTTTTCTTATCTGGAAAACTCTTTGCAGATGCTCCGTTGGTTCAGTGAAGATCGCAAAATCATACAAAGTTTTGCTCACTTGAATTAAATGTATTAGAAAGTTGGTCTTTCTGTCAGAATTGGTCAAGCCCAGAGATATTATCCTTTCTAACACACATAACTTAATCACCACAGCACCATGGTCTATTTTAATAAATTCTGAAAAATTTACACAGGGCAGATGTAAAATATTCAAAACTAAAACAAGAAGGTTTTGGATTTATCATCAGTTTATTGACCACAAGTTCCATTTGCTATTAAATATGCTTGTCTTGAGATTCCTCAAAGTGAATTTATTTAGCACCTATCATCACTAGCACTTTCTCTTTTGAAGAAGCAAGATGCTGTTCTTACCTGTTAATAAAAAGAGAAACTTCTCTTTGTACTACCAAAAAATAAAAGTAAATGTCACACCCACACTTGCTCTACATGACTTGCATTCTAGTGTGAATACTGTATTGTGTAAATATCGTGTCTGTAGTTGATACCAGCAATGGCATCTAGAGAACTGATTTTTTAAATTAGGATGTAGTTTAACCATTCTATATACTACAATTGAAACAAGTTATGGGTTTCATGGGAACTATAAATGTACCCTAAAATTATATAAAATTCTTTATTAAAAGCAACAATGAACAGATTGGAACTGAAGAGATGGTTAAACAGTTAAGTGTCAGTTCTTCGTTCATTCCAGAGGACAATTGCTTACAAATATCTATGCCACGGTAGGCAGTTCACAACTGTCTGACATAATAACACTTGAGGATATCTGCTGGCCTCTGTGGGTATCCACACATATGTGGCTTGCATGCATAAATACATGGGAATGTAAATATTAAAAAGCATTAATTAGCAGAGATGCTGCTCGCTACTGTAGGTGGGGAGTTAGACTTTAAGGACGTTTTGGATAATTTTTCAAAAAAACAAATCCGCCCACAAGTTTTAACAAATCCTTATAAGTAGCCTTAAGTAGGTCAAATTAATTTAAAAGTAAGCTTTATTTCTAAGATAAATAAGAGAATAATCTTACTAAAATATGCATTCAAATACATATCAACCTGAAATGTATACAACTCTATTCACTGCATTAATTTAACTATAAACATATTTTATAAATGAGTGACACGTATTTTAGCTTCTTAGTTTTTTTTCAATAAGGTATTTTAGTTAAGTTGTGAAAGAAGGCAACAACAACAACAAAAAGATTGCATTTACAAGGACATAGTAAAATTTCATTCTCAGAGATACTAGCTTTTCTTTTTCACTAGTATGTATATGTGGTATGTGTCAGTTTAGGCCTATGAATTTAAATGTGTGTGGCATGGGTGTTTAGACCCAAGATTGGAGTATTTATCAATCCTTCATCATTGAGGCAGTCTTTTAGCTCAAGGCAGAACTTGATCACACGACTAGTTTAGCTAATCAGCTTGTTTTGGGAGCTCTGATTTCAGAGTAGTGGAATTACTGGTGGCCTCACATAGTCACCTGGCATTATGTGGGTTCTGGGCATGGAATTCAGGTCCTCATAGGCACTAGGTCTTCAGAAAGACTTTAATTATTGAGCCATCTTCCCTGCTGGTTCCCCATCTTTCCTATAGGTATATTTTGAAAGACAGAGAATAAGTAAAATGTTAACAATTCTTCAAACTTGATAATAAGGTTTCTGATAGTCTTCCTTTTTCTTTTGATTTTCCATACTTTGTGAATTTGTAAAGTGAAAGTAACACAAACAATAAAGATAGTAAAATATGTTTGAGGAAAATGAAATATGAAGGGGGAATATATTTGAGTTTTCACATTATTCTAATAAGATGCTTTATTAGAGACCGTATGCAGGCAAAGTACCTTCAGAATGCTCTGATTCAATGAATACTTGACAAAATGGACCTAATTTCATAAAACACTGAACACTGTGAAAAAATGAGTGATGAAAACCTTTACAGTCTTAGTTTAGTGTATTAATTGTAGCGCTTTCAAAGTACTGTTACCAATTGGAGCTCACGAAACAGGGCAAATGCGATAAGAATTTGCTAAGGAAAGGAAGGTGAAGTACTCCTTTGTGGCTGGAAGAAGAACTTTGCCTCTTATTTCTAAGGAAAGTATATTTAGTTATCTTGCAAAAATATATCATTTTTTCTCTAGTGAGAGCAAAAAAGCATATGTAAAATTTGTTAGAACAAAAATGGAATTGCTTATACCTAACCTATAAAATGATAAATATTAATTTAACAATAATAAAATACTATTTAAGATAATTCTTTATTATTTTATAATTATATACAATAGTTATATACACACACAAAAAAATGAAATCAAGGTAGTTATGAAGAAAAGACCACCAGGCACGATTGACTTATGAACACTGTCGCAGGAGAATCCCCTGATTGGACAATGGCTTCCACAGCTTTACATTAAAGGTTCTTCCTCATGGTTATATGCTACCCATGTCCATCAACCTTGGACTATGACCAGTCATGTAGTAAAGAAGGATTACAGCTCTATATTGTTTTAGATCACCTTCAGGTTTGCCTTCCAAAACCATTCCCCTTGCCCCAGTACGGATATTCCTGCAGTTTACTATGGTTTGGTTATTCCTAAATAAATATCACGATCATTTACAGAATTTCCCTTCAATCTTTTTTTTTTTTTTTTAATGTTGTCGAGGGTAAAACAACATTTTATTTTATGTTTTTCAATAAATGGTCCCAATTACATATGCTTATGCATCACTTCCCTTTATAATTCTAGAGGTCCATGAACCTCTCTCCCTCCTTCTCTGTTAGTCATGATTCCTAAAGCCAAACAGAAGCCAGGTTACTAGAAGCCAGGGACTAGCTGTCTATAGGGTATGCTCTGCAATCCCACGTTCTTTGATGCAACATACCAGCAGTAGGCCTTCAAAATTGGCTATGTCACTTTAAATATAATAGACAATAAATCATCCCTCTGAGACATCCCCTAAGGAAAATGGGGGGGGGGGTAGAAATAGCATTTAAAAGCCCTTTTCTATTACATGCCTCTAGGGAACTTTGAAAATTGGAGCTCCTTGAAAAGTGAATTTTATGCTTTGGGGGGCTTTTAGAAATGCTTCTGGAATTAACCTTGTAATTCTATGAGATCTGTCAACCTGAGGGCCTTTATTATGCTGCTATTACCATATTTGCTTGCTTCCTCCTGCGTTCCTTCCCTGGGATTCCCTCAACAGACAACCTGCCTCTCTCCTTTCATGTGGCTTTGCTGCTCTTTCTCCTTGAGGTCTTTCATTTGGTCTTTCCTTCTGTCTTCTTTTCCCTTTTTCTTCCTTATCCTCTAATTTCAATCAGTTCTTCTCCAGGTTACCCTTTGGTGCTTGCTTTGAACTTCAGACACAGAAACTTAATTAACATCCAGCAGCTGGTCTACAATTTTCTACCTTCCTTTTCCTATTGGAAAAATTTCCTACTTACTGCTGGAAACATACCTACCCTGTTCTCTCTCCTTATGGCTTTCTAGGTGGTAAGAGAACAAGCAGATGTTGAAGAACTCCGAGTTGTATTGCGTTGGAAATTGTTCTTAATCAAAACCCAGGAACAAGTCAATACAGATGCAAATAGATTAAATCCTACTTATCAAAATGTCCAGGGTTTTCAGGAAAAAAAAATGGGGGCTCCAAAATCACACCACTGCTCTTTAGCAATTGATACTGAGGTATGATCTTGCAAGTCTATATGGTATAATGGGGAATCAATGAAATGGTTATGGGTTAGTGGTCTTTATTAATTGTTTTTATTTGTGTATTCTCTAGGGGTCTGCTCTTTAGCAACTCATATTGAGGTATGATCATTCAAGTTCGTATAGCATTATGGGAATCAATGAAATGGTTATGGGTTACTGGTCTTTATTATTCTTACAAATTAAAAAATCTATAGAGAACAAAACTTAGTTGATTTTAATTCTGAAAACCAAATGAACTGCAGGTAAGTATGGGACAACAGCAACTGCCTCCTGACAAGATGGTACCTGTCTTTCCACATATCCCTTCCTCTGTGCAGAAGGAGGAAGAAATCCAGCTGCATATTGAGCTGATGTCTTGAGATAAATTGGGAAGGCTGAAGTATGAAGCAAAAAGCAGGCTGCAAAGATTATTCTGACACCTTTAGATTTATAGACTTCCCAGGCTCCTTAATGGCCATTCATCTCACCTGGCCTGCTGGAGTCACTGCAGCCTCCCTCTGGGTGAGTGCTTATTACCAACCAGGCTGCAATCAAGTTATTGTGGGGAATTTACAGAGTGAGAAATAAAGCTGCCTAAGTCAGTGTTTCTCATCGTGCTTTCTATGGAACATAAATCTCTGGAGAAGCTCTAAAAATGTCCCTTAGGCACATAGGTGCTGTCAACACCGCATGCCCTAACCCCTGTGGAGAGCAGATTAGCATAATAAAGGTTCTACCCAGAGCTCTGACAGAGAAAGTTGTTTAGGTACCTTTCCTAGTAAAGTCTTCAGCTATACTGAAAGGCTGGAACTAGGTATTTGCTCAGGAAAGTAGACAAAACTAGCTCTGTGGTGATGATACTTGTTAAATCATTAGATGAAGGGAAATAATTAAGGAGGAATATTGCAGGCTTGGATTAATGATTTTCACTACAAAACCAGCAAGAAATGTACCAGAGGAACATAGTCATTAAGGATGACCCATCAGTGGATGGCAAATTACATACCAGGAAACCAGCACAGGAGAAAAATCAAAGAGGTGGAGGTCATGTTTTATTTCACTTGTAGCGCATCTCAGATTCAGTCCTAACCAAACCTGATTAAAGTAAATCCCTTTTTTTTACAGCCTGTGGAGTCTATAAGATTATGGTGTTAATGGAAGTACTATACGATCTGTCAGTAATGGTGCATGTCGGGACCCTGGCGCCTCTGACAAGTTCATTTTTTAAGACGTATTTATTGTATGTGTGTGTGTGTGTGTGTGTGTGTGTGTGTGTGTGTGTGTGTGTGGTTTTCCTTCCTTCTGTTCTCTGCATTGCAGGGTTTAATTGAACAGTTTAAAGTGATTCTTCTTCAAGGTCCATTAATTGATTTTATTTGTGTATTCTCTAGGGGTCAAGGAAAAGGGGGGAAACCAATAAAATTGCAGTTCTTGCTTTCCCTGTCATGGCTTCCTGCAATTCAGAGCTCTTGCTTGTTTGTGTCTGTTTCTTTTCTCAGCCTCAGGATTTTTTTTTCTCTTTATTTTTACAAGATGCAGTATTATTTGTTTTATATCACATATTTAATTAATTCTTATAATAGTTCACTATTAAGAGAATAATTAAATTACCTATTCTGATTAAACATATTAAGACTAAATTTTCCTTGGCATAAACATGGTTGGAGGGAGAAAATCTCAGTGAAGCAGTTACATAAACATATTCTTGGCAGAATACAATACCTTTTCCTCCCCTTCCCCCACTTTAATAAAATGAAGTCTCTTGAGAAGAATGTTGTTTGTATATATGTTTATTTACATACTCATATTGCATTTATATGTATGCAATGACCCATGGCCATACTTCAATGATCTAAAATCTGTTAAGTAAGAATTAAGATGCAGTAAAAGATAGTGTGTATAGTCAGTAAGTGCAAACTGCAGATTCAAATTGGTAATCTGCCATGGCTAGAAGACACACATACAGACAAACACACACTTACATGCACACACACAGACATACACATGGATACACAGAAATACACACACAGACATATATACATCTACACATACACACACACACACACACACACACACACACACACACACATATACACACGTCATGACACCACACCTCAAGGCCTCTGGTGAGTGTGTGGTTCAGTGCTGTGCATGTTTCACGTGTATGACAGCCTTGGCTCAATTCTCAGCATCATGTAAAGAACAACAAAGGAGAAAAAAAACCCACAAACCTTCACAACAAAGTGCACAGTGGTATTTCATCATTCAGAATAAATCTGAGTTTAGGATTTTGTTTCATTTGCAATACTAGGGATCAAACTCACAACTTGACACATTCTAGGCTGTCACTAGACCATATCCCCAGCCCTTTCATAATATGTTTTGAGTTCTTATATCACAGGAGTAGCCAATTTTTGTAATTGTTATCCAGTATAGGCATTACAAAAGGCATTTGATTGTCATAAGAACAGACTCTAGGATAAAAAACAGTCTACCAAGACTGAGTATCAGTTGGAGTAATAGTGGTTTGCCCCAGTGCTGCAACTTTCTTATTGCTTAAATATACTGGTTGTAGGAAAGGACAGGTTGTAATGGCTTTCACTTTGATAAAGCTGTAAATAAAATAAGGCTATTTAAAAGTATGTAATTTTGTTATTTTATTATTATTATGGCTACTTGTTGTCGTTGTTGTGTTTGCTGCTATTGTCCTCTTAATCTTTGCCTCCCCACAGTACATTTTGAACATTAATTGGCTGGCAAAATAAGATCTACCCCTATTACATTGTTTTTGCTTTGAGTTTCACTTCAAGACCTGTCCTTTCCTTTTTGGGCAACGTGCTGACAAGTTTTGCGCTAACCAGGAGAAAAGAACAGAGCAGTTGAGCCTCATTTTCTACCCTAACACTGAATAAACTGACCTTGCCTATCCCTGCCACCCACACTCGTCTACGCCAGTCACGTCTGCAGTATCGGGCTTAAAAACCTGATCAAGGGCAAGAGGCAATAAGGACCCAAAGGGGTACCTGTGCCTCCTGGGTATTCAAAGTAGCCGCTGGCATCTCCTCACTCAGATGTGTTCCAGATCAGTCTTTCCAATCGTCAACACACCCTCATATTTAGGCATAAAGGTACCCCAAGAAATGATTCGTTTATGGCTAAGATTGGGCACTGTTTCCTGGCCAGCACAATGTTTCCAATATATCCTAATTTAATTCCAAGCTATCCTTAGCTTGGAATTTCTCTCAAGGAATCTGCCTGTCAGAAAGGTTCTGCCCTTAGAATTAGCAACAGAGGTCAGGCTCATTCCTCATTCCTTAGGGGAGCCTCACAATAGTCAGAACTGTTTTACATACTAGAAACTCAAGGACATTAGCTAGAATGGTTAGGTCAGAACTTCTAGGTGCGTGCCTCCAGCCAGGGAGACCCAGAGAATTAATAGGAAATGCTAGATCGGATTCTCCTAGTCTTGCCTCCAGCAGAAGCAGAGAATTAGTATAGGAATACCAAATTAGCCCCAGCGGAGAGGGCACCATTGCTCTCTTCTGCCTGCTTCACACCTGACTATGTGATCCTACCTACCGACCTTGTGTATCGGTCACTTGCCTACGTGACTTCAGTCCTGCACTCTGATCTTTTTGACCCCCGCCCATCTACGTGATTCTTGTCATTTGCCCTGTTTCCTGTATACCATATAAGCCTGGTTTTCACTGTGTGCTCTCTCTTGGACTTGTGCACTCTCTTGGATTCTCTCTTGGACTTGCTTTTGGATTCACTCTTGGACTCGCTCTTGGACTGGGATGCAGTCCACAGTCTCCTCTGGGCCCAGCTTGGGCTCGGGGGATGTAGCGCCTATCCAGAAAGATGGCTGCTGCTTTAGACCTAGTGTGTTTCAGGTGGCCTCAGATGTACTTTAATTACTAAGCTGCCAGGTTTATCATTTCTCTTTTGCAATGACTGTAAAAGCCTGATGCCATTTTTAAGAAATACATTCAGATCCTCATGTGTCGTCTCTGCCATCATTTCTTTGCCTACGCCTCGTCGACCTGACTAGGACTCCGTTTCTCCCACGGGTTGAGGGAGGCCCAGATCGGCCGGCCTGCAGCATATCCCCTTGGCCAACTTTATCTTTTTTCTTAGGTCACATTTTACTGGTTACTAATTTATCATCCTTTTCCCAATTCTCTAAATGAAGTTCCCAAAGGCATTGAAGATTAGGTACAACCTTGAAATTTAAGTCAAACTGATCCTCAACACATGCCACTAAAATTACGGCATTATCTTCTGGCTCCTCATTATCTTTCTTGTAAAGTGTTATTATCTTTTTTGTAAAGTATGAATTACTTTACAAAAGAGATTGAGACTTTGAAGTTGATATCGAGGTTGAAAGAAAAAACATGGGAGTATTATTTGGGAGGGAAGCAATTTCACTGGCCTGCTTTGCTTTCAACAGATGAGAGGAGAAAGTGACAAATTCCAAATTTACTTCAAGCACATCAACAGGAGATCTTCCAGTAAAAGGCACTTGTAATTGAGAATGGGTCAGTAAATTGGAAACTTACAGGGCAACCTTCTTGTGCAGAAGTTCGCTCTATGCTCTCTTGGGTTACACAACCAAAGAAGTGCAACATGTCATCATACATCAGCCCATTTAGAGGAATCTTTGCACCCTTGGAGACTTGAGATGGCACAGCAAAATGTGGAAAATAGATAGCAGAATGTAAAGAAAATCAACATTAAAATTTTATTTACTTGTTTATCTTTTCTTGTTTATATTTAAAATATATTATTGAATTTTGCCAAAACTCTCTTTTCCCTGTCTTCTGCCTAAACAACCACCTTTGGGAACACTCATTTCTCCATGCCTTTGACAGTTTAGCTAGTTTTCGTCTTACTCTCTGTTCAGGGTTTCCTTCCAGGAGTCCTCCTTTCTGGACAGATTTTATCAATAGAATACTCTAAAGGATTAGCAGGACAGGATGTGCTAAGTAGCATCGCCCAGGACTAAAGTCAGGTGTGGTAAATTAGGATGCTTAATTAGAAAGAAAGCTCAGAAAATCTCCATCAGCACAGAGGTGGCCATCCATATATAGAAAAAGAACATGCTTCTTAGGAATAATCATGAGAAAGAATATGTTTAGACTGTGCATGCTAAGAAGTGGATGGACTGATATACAGAGTTACACTATTTAGATATGTGTTCTTCTGTAGATGTCCCAAACCTGTGAAAACACTCCATGTCTGAATCTCCCTCTAACAATTAGATCATGTCGGGTACACCTTGCTAGCTCTAACTTCTCCAGCATGTGGCACATTAGACATGCTTACTAAGTATTTTCTAACATGACGACATACTGGGGTGAGAAAATTTCGTAGTAAGGAACTGTGTTGGGAGAATATTGTTGGTGAAAGTAAGACCAAAAGAAAACAGTTGGGCTAAAAGAGTGGTCAGAATGATGGTATGGAGACAATGAATTTATCATTAGGATCAATTCAGGCTTTGATGGGAAAAAAATTAAGTTTTTATATTGATACTCTTAAAAGAATACCATTGAAAGTTTAGGATACAACCTGCCATACTGAGATCAAATATGCATCACCATAGTGTTTTGGAAGAAATAAAGAGTTAGCTTCAGGAGCAGCTTTATGCCTAAGGGCTCTTCACTCTTGGAATGGCCACAACTGTTCTCTGTTTATAATACCCATCCTGTAAGCATATGGATAGAGAGCAAGATGACCATGCCACGAACAAAGCCATGGACATCATACACCTACACTCCCTGGGAGAATGAGAATACCAAAGGGTACTTTCCCCATTCACAAGAGCGGTGTAGCACCTTGCTGCTCATCAGTTAAGCTTTCTCCTCAGCAGTTGAGAGGATTCTTTCCTACATGGGAAGCCTGAAAATGTATCTTCTCCCTCTGATGTTGTTTATAAAGTCACTTTGAACCAGAGAGAATGGCTGGAACAAGAAATGATGCCCCTTACAAACCTCAAGTCTTCATTCTCTTGAGTCTAATGTCCTTCTAAGAGATCAACAAGAACATAGCACATAACCTTTCCAGACGCAACTTGGACCAAGGAAAAGCATGTACAAGAGTAGGGGCAGTTCCTTTTCATGTAGCGTTTTAGTTAGCATTTCTTTGTCTTGTTTCATTGTCATCTCTAGGAACATCTCCTCCAACATTACAGGTATACACAACCTCCTCATTCTAGAGTTCTCTGTATAAAGAAATGACATAGCATATGTATCTACCAGCACTTACAATAATTTCACTGAATACTATTTATTTATTTAAATACACAGATGGGTGTGTGTGTGTATGTGTGTGTGTGTGTGAGAGAGAGAGACAGAGAGAGAGAGAGAGAGAGAGAGAGAGAGAGAGAGACAGAGACAGAGACAGAGACAGAGACAGAGACAGAGAAAGACAGAGAAAGACAGAGAAAGACAGAGAAAGACAGAGAAAGACAGATAGTGATGTGGGATATATGTAGAAGTTTACATGTACATGTAAGCCAACCTGTACATACAAATATGGAGTCTGGTATCTTCCTCTGTTGCTCCCCAAGTTTTTTAATTTTTAATTTTTTTAATTATTTGGTTGGTTGGTTGGCTTGCTGGTTCTGCTTATATGTTTATTTGTTTGTGGGTTTTTTGTTGTTTGTTTGCTTTCAGATAGGGTCTCTCAGCAAAGCAGAAGCTCATTGATCGGCTTGACTGGCTGTCCAACTATCTCTGCCTTATTGTGCTAGTCTTACAACCATGTAGCATTTGGCTTTTTATATAAGTATTGACGATTGAAACTCATGGCCTTATACTTGTCCACAAAGCACATCCTTTTCCTACCCTGTGCATAGTCTTCTTTTTTTGTATTGAATATGATATCTTTAATAATCATATTGTACATTCAGATTTATTCTTTCTGGTTCTACTTCCTCCTTCTCATGAAGGACATCATCCTATATTTTCTTTAGTAGCTTAAGGTATATCACCAAAATGTACTCTAAAACTATGTGAGAGTTCCCCCTGATCTGTTTAATTCAGTCTCTTTCCATGTTAGTTCTCCTTGAACTCATTTCAACTCATCCCTGTCCTATCTAGTTCAACAAAGTCAAAGATAGCTTTTCCTCAGTATTTTTGAGCATGTAAAATGACATTATAGTCTTTCAGGCTAATAATATATTGTTATGAACTCAAACATGCACAAACTCAGCAAAATTAAACTTCTTCAATAATGGAGTGGGCGCTGTGTTGTCTGTATACTACCTGCACTTTGCTGCTATAAGCAAAATTCAGGCAACATTGCTTGTAGCTAAATCAATATTAACTATATTAATAAAAGCAGAATGAACACTTGTGCCTGGATCTTTCTCTCTCCATCATTCTAGGTCTTAACCCCCTTTCTTATTTTAACATTCATCCTGAGTGTCTGTCACAGACATTGTGCTCTGGCCTCTGAGATAGCCACTGTGAAGTCCCAATGTTCAGGGGAACCATATTTGACGAAATTGCTCCCATAGATGCATAAGGCTTGTCAAGCTCTGGGAAACAGTTGAAGTCAGATGATTATATTTGCATTGCATAGTTGGCGGAGCCTGTCACAACATTGCTAGAGCCAGCAGCTGCACTCTGCTGAGAGCTAATTCCACCTGATCTACTTAATATTATAATGAATTTAATCTTCTCCACATTTACGAGAAGCCAAAGAGCAAGGTTTATGGCTAACTCATATTTGCAGACAGAAGACAAGATACCCCTCTGGTGGTAGGAATTAATTTAGAGCAGGTGTTGACAGCTCTGCCCAGTCCTTCAATTTAGGGTTTTTCTATCTTCCAGGCAGCAGGCTTCAGTATAGGCTGAGACTTTTACTCAAACTATAGCAACATAGTATTGACCATTGTGGCAGACTATACAGTGTCTTCCATATACTTGCCCCAATTCTTTTGGAAGCTCTGACCATGAGGTTTATAACCATACCAACACGAACACGACCCATATAATCTGAAACTTTCATGCTCTGGACAGAGATATGACTTTATTTGGAAACAGGTTCGTTAAAACTGAACATGTAACAGAAGGCTGTGAATCTTAATACAGATTGATTGGTGTCTATATAAGGACAAACAGACAGCAGGACAGATTCATACACTGGAAAGTTTATGAAGACACACAGTAAAGGTGGCCATCTGGAAGTCAAGGAAGCAGCAGGAGAAATGCAACCTACCCACACCTTGATTCTGAACATCTGGCTGCCAGAACTCAAGCAAATACATTTCAATGGAAAAAGTCATCTAGTTGTGATATTTTGGTATTGGAGCCTTAGCAAATTAATGCAGGTATTGTATAGTGTATCATCATGTGTAAGAATGTTCTCTATTGAATAGACTATCCTCAGGAAAAGAGTATGATTTCAACACAAGACAGCTAGTGGCACTAAAAAGTTTGTCATTTGTTAAAGTTCTTCGTATTGGGAAAGGATGTTCCCCCTTGACCATTTCACCACTCTGTTCCAGATCAGTGCCTTTATTCAAAACCAAGTCAAATGTCTTTCAGTGCAGCCATCATTCAGGTGAAGGAAGCCATTGTATTCTGTACTCCTTTCTTCAACCATCCCTTTAGTTAAACTTGAACAGCCTTTCCAGAGTCCACATATGCCAGTATTCTTTCCGATCATATTCCAGACTTGCTCCACTTTGAACCTATTTCACAGCACTTCTGTACTCTTTAAAATGAGATCAGGTTAAATTTATCTGCTGGATGTTTACAGGTAAGGACCCTCAGAGATATTACCGTCCTTGCCTTCAGTGCCATATTTTAGAATCTTTTTCCATTCAAAAGGATAGGACAAATCTATAATCAAGGCTGATGATAGAATGATTGTGAAGTATTTGTCCAAATGGAAGAGCAACTAAGAGCTACCAGCGAATTTCATTTCAAGTATACTCAGAAGATATATTTTTAATTTCATCAAGAAAATTTTACTGAATACTTTATTTGTGACATACACATCAATATACATTGAGGTTTGTATGCCTTAACTCATATATGTTTGTGTAATTGGAAAACTGTTAAACAATTAACATAGTAAACACTCAATTTTAAAAAAAAAAAGAAAAGGAAAGAAAAAGAAAATTCAGAAAGTTGAATAAAATAATGGTTTTCCAGGAGTAAGCTTTCAAAGTACACTACACATGAAGGTTACTGTAAATATCCATTAGATTTAAATGTGCCACTCAATTGAGTCTGCAATTTGCAGTTCAGGAAAAAACATGGTCAGTAATAATGAAGTCCCAAGGCACTATTACATGAACAGAATTATGAAAAGAGAGGGACACAGTGTATGTTTTTTGGTTTATGTTGTTGAAATCTCTATTATAAGGCAGTATCTAACTTCAAAGACTCAAGCTTGCCCAACAGTTACTGAGACCTGGCATGATTACAATCCTTTCTTCCAGTACTGTGCCTTGTTGAACACTGTCTATTAATATCTGTCCGAAATAGAAACAGGATGAAGGCACAATGCAATCTCTCATTCTGTCTTTAAACAGCTTCCCTATTGGGCTGGAGAGATACCTCTGTGCTTAATGTGCCTGAGGACATTAATCTGGAACCCCAGAACCCTTGTAAATGCTAGGTGAGAATAATAGCCTACCTGGATAGCCTTGGGAGGATAAAATGGGCCCTTGAGCAAAGGTGGCTGGTAACACTAAGCATACTCATAGCTCTGAGGTCCTGCCTCAATGAGTAAGAATGGAAAGCAAGGCAGGATGATTCTAGATATTGACTTGGGCCTACATAATTACACAGTTGTATGTAAACAGCTCCTGTACCCTTCTACCTTCTACATGTGTCTCATCACCACACACACACACACACACACAGACACACACACAGACACACACACACACACACACACACACACACACACACACACACACACACACACGGAAAAAGAAAAGTGGAAGTGGAGACTAGGCTTTAAGAATGTTTGGTAAACAGGGGAGAGGCAAATGCCATTCATCAATCTTTTTAAGTATTAGGAAAGGAGAACTACTGTTTTACACTCCCTAGACCCTAGGTTCCCAGTCTAACAATATCTGCAGAATCAGACTGGTTGTCTTTGAGTATTTCCATAGAATTGTAAATATCAACATGCAATGCTTTTAAAGTTACATCCTAAGGGAGAGAGGTTTACCTTTGTTGTTCTTTGCTGTTTACTGAACAGAATGTTTTCCTCTCACCTCCAAATTATTTTGCATTCAGCAATTTATCTGCCAGAAGATACTTAATGGAAAAGAAAAGTTAATGAACTAACGAGGGAACCATAATTATTCCACAAATGAAGGGGAAGATGGAATGGTTTCTATTGGAGGATATAGATGCATCAGAATATTTTTGCTAGAAACTCAAAGTAGTATGTTTCAGAGACCGGAGTTTAGGGAGTTGGGTAAAGTGAGTATTTGGTGCATTGCTATGGATAATCTCAAGACATTACAAGGTAATGGTTGGCTAGTACATTGTTAAGGATAACCTCAGGACATTACATACATCGGTTTCTTCAGTAGAAGAGGAACAGCAGGCCAAAGAGGGTAAATGGGCCAGTTTTTTACAAGTCACTTGGCTTTTCTGCCATATGGCATTTGATAGTGATGGAAGACTTTCAGGGGGTCTTCTGGAAGAATGCATGTGTGCTTGCCTGACACCTGTCACACAGTTGAACATGAAGTTGGCACAGTTACATGTAAATTAGAATGATTTAACCTTCATTAACCACTACCTGTGCTGATGAAGGTGGGGAGAGTAATTTACAAAATTGGAGAGGAAGGAGTCATGTGATTTTAGAGTTGTTGGGGTGTTTGTGTGGCCAACAGACCTTCTGTGAGATGCTTACACACCATGAGGCTTGGATTTGGTTCTTCTGGAGACTGTGAACCTGAAGTCAAACATACATCAGGTTACAGTGTTTTGAGTGAAAAAGCAAACCAAGCTACCATTTCGCAGATTTTCTTTCTTTTCTTTTCTTTTTTTTTTTTTAAAAAAAAAAATAAAGAAGAACAGTCTAGGATTTATCAGGGCAAATAAATATTATCTCCAAACAGCTGGCAAGCATGAGCGAGAGCACAGAACTGCTGGTGTGTTATCTGTAACCCCCCCCCCACACACACACACACGTACCGAGAGCTGCGACTTAATAAGTGGATGATTACAAAGGTTATGAAAAAAGTAGATATGATTTCAGTGAAGTTTAAAGAACACTTGATATGAAAGATAACTTGATTTCTCACAGATGCCTCAATTTCATGGAAGGCCATTTAGAGTGTTCATTAGGAAGGTGGATTGCAAAGACAGATGACTAAGCTACATACAATTTCATATGTGTCAATTATGAACTGTAGGTCTGAAACAAACCAGCTACTGTTGCTGAGTCTCCCCTTTTATTTTTCTCTTTCTTTCCTTCCTTCTTTTTTCTTTCTTTTCTGTTTTCTTTCTTTCTTCCTTTCTTTCCTTCATTCTTTCCTTCTTTCCCCTTTTTCTTTCCTTTCTTTCTTCATTTATTTATTTCCTTCTTCCCTCCTTCCTTCCCTCCTTCCTTCCTTTCTTCCTTCCTTCCTTCCTTCCTTCCTTCCTTCCTTCCTTCCTTCCTTTGCTTTTTTTTTTCTTTTCTTTTCTGTGTATCTTTGGCTGTCTTGGAACTAGCCTTGTAGACCAAGCTAGTCTTAGGTTCACAGAGGTTCAATTAACTTTGCCTATCCAGTGCTGGAATTCAAAGTGATGACCACTACCACCTGGAAAGTCTCACTTTCTTTATCTGTACAAAAGGAGGGCAATGTTGATTGCTTTTAAGCATAGACAAAAGAAAGTCCCCAACTTTCTCCTTATCATTTCTCATGGTTTATCTCCACTGGTGGTAGTTAGTACATCTTGAATATTGATATAAATGATATTGTCAATTGTTTGGCAAATCTGAATCATGATATTATTATTTTTTCTCAGCCTAATTATTATTGCTTTACTCAAGATAGAATAACAGAAGCTACTTAAGGTGCAGTCTTCAAGCACTGATTATAGAAGATATAATTTTTAAGAGACAAATACTGTAAATGAAATATTCTTCACAAACGCACAGTTGTGTTTATGGAATAATTTATGGTTGGCTAATTGAGTAAGTTTTATATATTATATATGAAGACTGTGCACATGAAAAATAATACTAAAGCTGCTCTGTTTGGCTAGTCCTATTTCCCAGTGTGTGGGATCCTGCTCACGTGTTGCTTTAGCTCATGTATGTGTGAAAATTGTAATCCTGACTCATCCTCGGCTGAGGGAAAGAAGTTAAGTTAAGAAATGTACTTAAGACACTAACAAAGTTTGCTCTGAAAAGCATGAAACATGTACATAGACTCACATACATGTAGATCAATCCAACAAAGCATATTAAGAAAACCACATTTATCAACTGAGTTTTAATTATTGGCTTATAAGTCCTATATACTCTTTTTCCACACTTTATTGATTAGTGCCAGTGCTTACCACATGGACTAACACATCAAAAGTTTAATAACAACTGTTGAATCAGCAGTTTCTACGAGTGTGTGTGTGTGTGTCTGTGTGTGTGTGTGTGTGTCCATATGTGTATATATTTTAGGTTTCCTTGACAAGATGTATTCCCTCAGGTTCCGGACGCACCCTGATTTTACTATTACTGCTCCGATGAAACACACATGCTACTCTTTTTAAATGTACACTACCAAATTTATTTTTACAGATGGCACAATTAAAGCTTAAATTTGTAACAGCTTGTTTTGGGTTTGTCTTGTTTGTTTTATTCTATTTTCTTTATCCCAGGCTCTACATTCTAGGATGTGCTAAACTACATGTGGACCTCTTGCCAATGTGTCTTGGTAATGCATCCTCTTCAATGCTTTAACCTCCATGTGCTTTATTCCTAGAGAGTTATGTTGGAATACATGAAAATTTCTTCTACATTTCCTTTAATGAGAACTGCTAACTATTTCTTTCACATTTAAATAAAAACATACGTGACTGTGTAGCAAGAAGCTTTCTTCCATAGTAAAATATACTTGTTAGATTCAACAAGGTATAAGAAATAAGTTTACTACTTAATTTCCATTTTGCTGTTAGAGAAGGCCTCCTCAGCAATGCTAGCTTCACCAAAACTTGGCACACATTACTAGTCACCAGCTATGCTCCAGCACTGCAAAACAAGCTATTTCTTGAGCGATAAAAATTTATTTTTTAATCTTTTGTTTCACTAAGGAATATTTTTAATAAATGAATATTTCTATCTCCCTCAAAAAGTCAACGTTTTGTATCTGCATAGGTAAACATGCTTGGGCTTAAGATGAAAGTAAGCAGGGCCTTGCCCTCCCTTTTAATTATGAGAAAATATGAAATTCAGTGGTTTAGAAAACCCATCTGAAGTTCTGTCCATAGGGGATTCTTTTCGGTGATTGTGTTAAACCAGGATCAGATGACAAAATCTTCATTTATAAGTCATAGAACAGCAATATTGGAATGTGTTTCTGGAAACTAGTCACATAGCCAAGATTTTCACAGCAAAAATAATGGAAAGAAGCACAGCTACATCTCTCCTTAAAGACATTGGTTCTCAACCTCCCTACCACTGCTGCCCTTGAACACAGCTCTCCATGCTGTGGTGACCCCCAACCATAAAGTTATTTTGTTGTAACTTAATTATAGTTCTGCTATGTTTATAAACAATAATGAAAATATCTGCTATGTGCAGAGTATCTGATATATGACCCCCAAGGTTGTTGGGACTCACTGGTTGAGTATCACTGCTGAAAGGAACTTTTGCTCTTCACTATCAATATTCAAAAGTACCATCAATTTCTCATTTTAGGAATTAATGAACCCCTGCAAGATAAACTAGACGGTGGAATGATTAGTTTAGTTTAATTAATCAGCATTAGTAAAAAGTTGAGACAGAAAGCACACTGTGAGGTTAAAAATAGTTATGGTAGTTGTACCTTCCCATTTTGACAACTTCCTATATGCCGAGTCCTATGCTAAGGAAGTGAGGTTTTAAAACTCATTTGTACTACCTCTTAGTGTTGTATATACATCTGGATTCAGTTGATTCGTGCAAAGACATGAAAAGAGGAGCAAAAGAAGCAGCTTGATCAAGGCTGCCATGTGTGTATAAATCAGCCTATCACACTGACTCCAAAACATGGACCCTTGACTCAGGCTTCTCAGATGGTACAAGCCAGCAGTTTAGATCATAGATCAAGCAATGATTGCACCAGTTTTTAATGAAATAAGAAATTTAATTCAAAGAATAAAATACCTAAATGATTAAATTATCCATTTAGAAGAAATACATTGTTATCTAAGTGTTTCTCCTTAAAATAATGAATGTAGAATTTATTAATTTAGTTTGATTTCATTTTAAAAATATATTTGAAAATATCAGCAAACAAAAGCAAAATATATTTCTTCTTTATTTAAAAATTTATTTTAGCAACTACCAGACGAAGACATTTTAGTATCGCTATACTTGATAATTCTAAGCTGATGTCTGAACAAAGAATATATCCCTGTTTGATGGTCAGGGATGACTGCTAAAAAATACAAAAGAAAAGAAAGAAAAACAATAAAAAAGGGATACATCATCTCCAGGATAAAGGCATGACTGTGGAAAATCTGAGGCAAAGAAAGACAGAAAACTTATATCATCTAAATAATTTAGTATAATTATTTTTAATGAAAAGATACTTATAGTGACTTACTGATATTCCATGCACTGTTTGAGACATTTACTGCTCTTAAGAAATTATAAATTGCAGTCCTGTCTAAATACTTGCCTCCATTTTCCCAGACAACTTACAAGACTGAAAGTGTAGAAACACACATACACACACACACACACACACACACACACACACACACACAAATATACCCCCCCACACACACACATTAAAAATAGGCACATGTGGAAACACATATTTATGCACACACACATTGTATTAGTCAGGGTTTATATTCATGACAAACATCATGACCAAGAAGCAAGTTGGGGAGGAAAGGGTTTATTCAGCTTACTTCCACATTGCTGTTTATCACTAAAGGAAGTCCAGACTGGAACTCAAGCAGGTCAGGAAGCAAGAGTTGATGCAGAGGCCATGGAGGGATGTTCCTTACTGGCTTGCTTCCCCTGGCTTGCTCAGCCTGCTCTCTTATAGACTTCTAAGACTTCCAGCCCAGGGATGGCACCCCCCACAAGGTGCCCTACCCCCTTGATCACTAATTGAGAAAATGTTCCACAACTGAATCTCATGGAGGCACTTCCCCAACTGAAGCTCCCTTCTCTGTAATAACTCTAGCCTGTGTCAAGTTGGCACACAAAACCAGCTAGTACACACATGAACACACATGCAGAGTTGTACACACATGCAAAATTGTACACATGCACACACATTTAAGGACACACACACACAAACACACACACACACGTGTGCACACATGCACACACTTTTCTTGTTACCAGGTAAAATAAAGTTGACTCCCTAGATACTAATGATGAAAACCTTCAGACTGATCACTCACAAAGTAGTGTACTCCAGATTTTAAGAGAACTGCTGAGATCTTTTGGAGGTTCAAAACTGGAACTATCAAAATATAAGGTACATTTTAAAATTTGACTGAAGTGAGTAAAGTGTGAAGTCCCAGAAGGTTACATTTTTAAGTTTCTTAAACCAGTAATAACACTTTCAACATTTTGTTTTTTGTTAGCCTTTGGAGAAGAATTGGATAAAGATCTTGTTTTTTTAGCTCTCAGTTCACTTTTGTGGTGCCATTCTGTACATCCATTTGGGAGTACTGTAGATAGCTGTTACTGAAGAAATTAATATGGCTGCTAACCATAAAAGTAGTGCAGTGATTTTAAAAGCAAGGGAAAGGGTGTGTCAGAATAATGGAATGGAAGAAGAAATTTAGGAGTTCACTCCTCGTCTTTGCATTGTGGTACCTAATAGATCAGAGTTTCTTGCTTTCTGCTTTCATTATCAATTCCTTGCCCCACACAGAAGCAGCACACACTTCATGTCTATTCATTCCTATCCAGATGTGATCTGCCATAACATCATTAATCACATTACTTATAGTATACTATATCACATGTATTTAATCACTTGAGCATAGCTTCAGAAATGAAAAGGAAGAATAGCTACCAAAACAAGTCCTGTCCCTTAGGTCTCGGGATCACAGTGGAAGAATGGGCATGAAGATTGTAAGAGCCAGAGGAACAGAATGTTTGGTGTGAAATTGCATCTCTTAAAAATGTCCAAGGAACTACTACATCCATGAAGCCTCATCATCATGGCTGTCTGAACAAGGATGACACAAATAGACAAGCTTATATAGAAAAGGGATAGCACATGATGCCTAAATCATAGATAAAGAACTAAAGACAACCAAGAAATGCTGAGAACAGGAGAAATTGTCTTTCCCAGGGAAGAGCCCCCAAACTGATTATCAGATGCAAATGGGCAGGGCTGGAATCATATGCCCATTAGTAACATTTATGGACTGAGCAAGTTGTATAAATAAATTTAGAAACACACACATACATATATACACACATAGATATACATATGCTTATCTATGTGTGTGAAAGAGAGAGAAGACAGGTTGGAGAGAGAGAGAGAGAGAGAGAGAGAGAGAGAGAGAGAGAGAGAGAGAGAGAGATGTAACTATAATTAAAGAAATAGAGGCCATAACTTTTGTAGAGAGCAAAGTACAAAAAATAGAGCATTCTTTTTTAATTTCAGACCTATGAGCAAAGTAGGATTGCATTTCCCTTCTCCCCCACCATCTGTAAAAAAATTCAGCTATTCAATTAGCTCTCTTAGAAACCTGACCTACAGACTTTGATTAAGAAAGTCAAAAGGAAATGTTTCCTTTTGATCAAATGAAACATTGACTTGGAAAATTTTGGTGCCCAGATCTACAGTAGTACATTCTTGACTTTGAATAATTCTTCAAATCCTTCCCTAGATTATTTATAGTAATACTATTGAATTTTTCCCAATAGTCTCCCCATTTCTATTTTAATTATAATTTCTAATTTCTTAATACCTGTTTTCTTGTCTCCAAATCTATATCTACTCATGTATTTTCCTACATGTTCTCCTAGCCCTTCATAAAAATTACAGGAATCCTTTTTTCATTCCTCATACTGTGCATGTCCATTTAGGATTCTAGACTTCTGTGATTTTATGTAACCATGTCAATGTTTTTAATTACAAATTTCTAATAGAAATCCAATCATAAACTCTTAATTCATTTATGTAACAAATATTGACTGAGAAAGTATTAAGTCTTGTACACTGGGGGTGAAGTCAAGAACCTGACTGTAAAGCAAACACACACAGTTTCCTTGTAGTCCAATTTCAGTAAAGATTCCCATTATTCTCTATCCTCATGTGCCTTATATGGAGCTAAGGACCTGTCTTTGTGTTGTAGGGAAATACAGAGATTTTTTTTTTCCATAGGAGAGTGCACTGAACCATCTACTAAGTGGATTTATTCCACTATAGAACTGAAGAACTAGTTAAGATATTAGAGGCAAGTAAGTAGATTGCTGTTTAATATACGTGTCTCCTGAGGAACTGTGGTTCTTATGATAACCAGATTTATTAATACCCATGTGCAGGTTTGGATAAAAATGGGCCCCATTGGCTTATATGTTTGAATATACATTTAGAAGGGAGTGAAATCAACTTGGAAGGATTAAGAATTGTAGTCCTTTGGGAGGAACTGTTACTGGGGAAGGACGTTGAGGTTTCTTAGTGTTGTCTCTCTGCCTCTTGCTTGTAGATCAAGATGTGAGTTTTCTGCAGTTCATGCTACCATGTGTTTGCTCTACTATCATATCTACTATTTACTACATATCTAAAACTGTAAGACAAATTAAATGCTTTCTTTTTTCCTTGGTGAAGGGGTTTTGTAACTGCAATAGATAAGAAACTAGGATAGACCACCTTATTAAAGTATTCATGCAATAAAAGTGTGATATATTATTGTATATATGTATTCCTACATGTTCTTCCTTTATATGTTTGACCCTTGGTAGTACCACAAACCAAGACTTCAAACCCACCTCATAGAAGATAGGCAAGTTGAGTATGACTACAGAGAAAGCCTATCCCCTGATCAATAACTTGGAGATGACAAAATATTTTGAATTATTCCTAAAGGAGGATCAGAAAGATAGTTTTGAGGTTGAGACCACATGCTATTCTTTTTGAAGGATCCAGGTATGGTTCCTAGTACTACCTGGTGACTCACACCTCTTTATATTTCCAGTTCCGTGGGATCCAATGCATTCTTCAGGCCTCTGAGGCACCAGGCACATGAATGGTATATATATATATATGCAGGTAACACTCAACACACATAAAGTTAACCAGGTCATCGTTTTTTTCAACATCACATAAATTTGAGTACTTGGTTCCTTGAGTGAGAAATGTAGGTTTATATTCATCTTCAGGTTAACAAACCAGCTGTATGTGCAAAACTACACTAAAATATGACTTATTATTAAAATAATTAGAAAACATTCCTTAGAAATATGAATGAATAAGTATTCCAAAATACCTGAGATTACTCTCATGCTTTTTCTAGCATAAGATTTTCTAATGCCAGGTTGGAAGGTGAGAAATTCTATTTCTCAAATTTGCTTCTTCCTGGACTTTTAGGAGTTGTTTATTTTGGGTCAAGGAGTCCTCCAGTAGTTCTAAAGAGGGGAAGAGAGGAGGGCATGGAAACGTTTGCCTATTTGATTGCAATGTTTACGGAGTTCACTATGTTTAATTACTGATTTCTCTGGTACTAAATAGCAAGCAAGGTGCATTCGTTCTGTAGGATTGTCTTGATTCTGACTCACTGTAGTTCTGGACCAGTTAGCCAAAAATGAGAAACCCAGAATATAGAAGCATTGGCAAACAAAGACTTATTTCTCATGGGAGAGATGTGCTCTTCTTTTGGTGTGATAAATCTGGTATGTTTTTTGGGGACTATTTCTTAAAAATTTACTCTCAAACAGAATCTTCCTCCCAAATATTAGTTTTAATTTTTAAATAAATTTTTACTTTTTAAAGAACTTAATAAATAAGCACTACACATATAAATATGTATATATACGTATGTATGTATATACACACATATACACACACATATATATGAATATATATGTTTAAGTATATATGTATGTTTATGTGTGTGGCATTATTTAAATGTACATATCAAGAGTTGATAACTTGGAATTAGACAACCTATGAGGCATCTGGACTATCCAGGTATAACAAGAAGTAAAATCATGAAAAATTTCATACAGAACCAGAATATTCAAACAAGCCAGGAAAGTAGAAAGAAGCCATAGTTGGGGACAGGAAAGAGACCTCTAGACAGAGAGACATTAGGATGTGGGTGATATGATGTCACCTACTAGGAATAACAACGGACTTTAACAGGGTGAGTGAGAGGATGGAAAAAGAAAGGGAGACAGAGGAGAGATAACATTGAGGATGTTTGAAAAAAACAGAGGAAATATATTATTTCACAAGTTTACTTAAAATACACATGTTTATGTACATATATGTATTTGTGAATATATGTATATGTAAAAAGAGATATATTTATATAAACATATTTAAATGGAGTTATGTCACATGTGATGAGGATGCTAATCCCTTGAGAATCTGACTTTGAAAGTCTTTGTTTTCTTTTGGTTTAGCTTTATCTACTTAAACAACGTCTATAAGTTTTTATCATCAACAAAATTAATTTACTCAGCTACAAATTTTTAAAGAAGCTAGTACATTTAGACAGAAATGTCTTATCTGTCCCTGACAACTCTTCTCCCTGTTTCTAGTATTTGTTCTTTGGTGGAGGGATGTTCCTTTCTATTGAGAAATTGATGGACTTAATTGGAGAATCAATTCTGAGCAGTGTCCTGGGACAAGGTGAAGAAATATCCTGCCTAAACTGGTAATATGATCATTTCATCAACCTACAAAGTTTTCAAGGAATGTTGGATTCATTTTTCCCCTCGATTTTAATTTTAATCTATCTTTTGGAGAGTGTATTTTAAGGTCAAAGCACATGAAAGTTAAAGGCGTGTGTGAAGAATGCAGAATACTGAATGTGCTGGAACTAATCTTGATATACTCTACAAATCGGTTACAAAATCACATGTAAACAGTTTTCTTAATGTAAAAAATCTATAAATATATCAAAAGACTAGATAATATTCATTGTGAAATGACTTGAAGGAAAAGTTCTGAGTCATTGTTACCAAAGCAATTTTAATTATATCAATGTGAAAGGCACAAGACACTTAAAAATAATTCATTTTTAGTTTAGACTACACAGAAGGAATACTACTACCAACCGTGGGAAAAGTCTTTCCTAAATAAGGATGATGACATTGCAGAGAACTGACCTGGGCTCCGCCTAGTAAAGCACCGAGCTACAGTCATCTACAGTACTTTTTAAATACCCCAGTTCTTTTGCATTCATTTTGTGAAGGAAAAAAAATAATTGAGTGTATGTGGTCATGGAGCCTTAAGGCAAGAGAAACCATCACAGCACAGAGCTGAGATTCTGAGGACCCTCACCTGGATGGTATACACATGGGCTTCTGAATCAAGTGGATAGAAGTGTGTGCGTACGTGTGTGTGTGTATGTATGTGTGTGTGTGTGTGCGTGTGTGTGCATGCGTGTGTGTGTGTGTGTGTGTGTGTATGTATGTAGAGGTGATTAATTTGTACTTGACATAAAGAGGGAACTGGACAATATCAGAATCTTAGGTTCTTTCATCTCTGATGCTGTACATAGACTTTTAGAATAAATTATGCTTCAAATTCTAAATAATTCTTAGCAAATTATCTAGATATGTCCATGGGTCCCCAAATAAGAATCGTTCTTTGTTTCTATCAATACAAAAATAGCTAGAATGATTACTGCTTTCAGGCTATAGTAAAAATTCTAGCATTCAAATGAAGCAAAATTAAACAAGGGACACACTCCAAATGCTGTTATGAGAAGGGTTATTTTTGTCTGGATGTGCTATGCATTGCAAATGCATTAATTCAAGAACGTTATGCTTCTTGGTACTCTGAGATCAATTAAAGTTTATTTTGAGACAATTGGCCAAGGAAAGCCAGAAGTACCCTACCAATGTTAATTAACACCAAAGGGATTAAATTTTTTGAGGTCCATACTCATTTTAGCTAAGCTAGTTGGGTATTTATTTATTTATGTATCTGTTTGTTTATTATTTAGAGGCAGTCTCATTGTATTTTTTTCTAGTCTGGTCTGGAGCTCAAGTATACAGTCTGTCCTGGCTTTGAACTTAAAACCTTTTGGTTCTGTGATAACAGGCATAAACTATCATACCTAAAATACATTTGACATATACAGTAGTAGTAGTGGCCACAAAATTAAAAATCATAAAATAATATTAAAGATATGAAGAGAGAGAAGAAATAAATAACATTTCAGTGCATGTATGGTTTGATTCTGACTTTTTTAATAGAGAAGTAATGAGCCTGATTGGGAACATGGATGATGGTGGGGCCGTGGCTTTAAGTGGATGTTGTTGTGAGGTTAGGGAGATCAAACACATGGACATGTAGAGCTCTGAAAGAATGTGAGGGCATCTCTTCCTGGGCTGCTTTTGCTTAAAATTCTATTTCAACTCCCCAATGATATATAGCCCCAGTAGATACAAAGAAAGTAGGAGTTGCCTGTTTATATGAGGAATTATTTTTCTGTATGGTTAGCACAGGCATGCTTGCAAGGTTTAGAAGCAAGAAGAGATTCAAGATAATGATCTTCGAAAGATAGGGACAGAAGCTGAAGATTCCTCAAAGGATATCTGACAAATATTTGAATAGGATGGAACAGGCCTGCCCTGTTGACAAGCTGCCAGTAGGGCTTCTAAAATACCAGCCAGGGACTATAAGTAAGTTTACAAAGTAATTTACTCCTTCTGTCCTCTACAATATGTTCATGTCATGCCTAGCTCCTCCTAATGTGACTTCCCCTGTTTCTATATCTTAGCAAAGCCTGGAGAGCATTTACCTCTACTCAACTGGGGTTGGACTAAAAACAATGGGTGTAGTATCTGTTTGCAGGACTAGTATGGTCATAACAACAGGAAACATAACATAGCTAGGTTTAAAACATAACAAAATACATCTTTAGAGAAATAGCTAATGCCTTTTTTCAGTGACTGATGTTAATTAAATCATTCATTCACTCAGGGCACAGCTCGTAGAACATGAATAGTATACTCATAAAACTTAAGATGAAAACTATCGTTGTTAGATAAGATCTAGAGTGCCAATAATAATACCATCAATGTGGAAAACCAGAAGAACAGAATAAAATGAATGCCTGTCTGGGTCCGTCCCTCCTATATCCAAATTGTGGCTGTGTCTAAGTGTTTTGCTTTCTGAAATCCCTCAGAACAACCAATAGTATACATAATAAATGAGCATTTACTATTTTCAGATTATCTTCCTAGGTGACCCCTTCCAAAAGTCTGTTATTTGCTTTGAAATGGCTTGATATTTACTTAGTACACCAGAACACCAAAAGACAATTGTTTGTTTTTTTCTATAGAAATAGATAAAAATTGTTTGACACAGGGTACTAATAGTCTCATGCCATAATCATATTAGTGCCTGAGGAGTTTTTGTAGACTATATCTTAAAACAGTGTAGCTATTTTTTAAGTTGAGCTGTGATTTATCATATATTCCTACTTTTGTTTTGTGGCTAAACTTATATATATTTCACATTTCTCTCTCCTAATTAGTATTTGTAATATATATGTCTTAGTCAGGGTTTCTATTACTGCACAAACATCATGACCAAGAAGCAAGTTGGGGAGGAAAGGGTTTATTCAGCTTACTTCCATATTGTGGTTGATCACCAGAGGAAGTCAGGACTGGAACTCAAGCAGGTCAGGAAGCAGGAGCTTATGCAGAGGCCATGGAGGGATGGTCCTTACTGGCTTGCTTCCCTTGGCTTGCTCAGCTTATTCTCTTATAGAACCCAAGACTTCCAGCCCAGGAATGACACTACCCACAAGGGGCCCTATCTCCTTGATCACTAATTGAGAAAATGTCCCACAGCTGGGTCTCATGGAGGTACTTCCCCAACTGAAGCTCCCTTCTCTGTGATAACTCTAACCTGTGTCAAGTTGACACACAGAATCAGGCAGTACAATTGACCCCTTGTCAACTTGACACACAAATACATCACTATTAAGCCTCAACTCTTACTTTTTTATTCATCCCCAAGATCTAAAGTCCCACAGTCTTTACATATTAAAAGTTCAATCAATTTAAAATATCCAATATCTTTTAAAACTCAAGGTCTCTTAACTGTGGGCTCCACTAAAATACTTTCTTCCTTCAAGAGGGAAAAAATATCATGGCACAGTCACAATCAAAAGCAAAAATCAAACTCCAACTGTCCAATG
>JADRCD010201868.1:1150-21679 GCA_019843815.1 Montemys delectorum
TGTGTGTGTGTGTGTGTGTGTGTGTGTGTGTGTGTGTGTGTGTGTGTTCAGTAAGTTCAAATGCATATAAGTATGATTTGGGATGGGGGAATATTTATGTGCTTGTATATGGAGACCAGAGGATTGCCTCAGGTGTCATCCTCAAGAACAATACTTCCTTTGAGACAAGGTTTCACACTGGCCTAGACCTCACCAAGCTTGCTAGACAGGCTAACTAACCTATGAGCCTCGGGATGCTCCTGTCTCTGCCTCCCCATTATTCCTATTACTGCTTTTCACCACTATGTCCCAGAGCTTTACATTGATTCTGGAGATTGAACTCAGGTCTTTTGAGCCAGATCTCTTATCAACTGAACTACCTCCAGCACCATTTCTTTCTTTCTTCCTTTCTTTCTTTCTTTCTTTCTTTCTTTTTAATAAACTGGATTTGAGGTTGTTCTCTAATGCTGAATAAAACTACTCATAAATATTTTTGAATTCTTTATTTTCTTGGATTGATGAGTGGCAATGTTGATATTTGATACCAAACTGTACTTAGAAGACTGCTGAAGTGAATGATTGATGATTATCCAGGTTATCGGGTCAACTCATCAAGCTGTGTGTGCTTCACTAGTGCCTTGGAAACTGGTACAGAGGAAGCACTGTGGTTTAAATCCCATGTGCTACTCACAACTCTCATCTGTTGAAACTTGTTCTGCAACGCAACAGTATTCAGAAGTGGGTTTGGGGGAGGGAGTTGGCTCATGAACAAGTTAATTAATGAATTCCTAGCTCAATAGTCTATTGGCAAGTAGTAAAAATGTTAGAAGGTAGGCCCTTAATTGTAGAAAGCAAGTCATTGGGAACATGCTTTTAAAGGTACATGCTGTTCTTGGCCCTTCCTAACAGTCATTCTTTCTCTCTTTCTGTCTTTCTCTTCTTCTGTTCTCAAGCCACTGGAAGGTGATGGCCCCAACACAATTCTAATACCGTACATTATTACAAAACTTTCAAATAAACAGCACACACACACACACACACACACACACGTAAAAGCCATTGTCCTGTCTTTGAGGGATTTCTGAAATCTGTGGCACAAAACAGTGTTTCGTCACATTTTCCTCCACACAAAATTGGGAAATGTTTAATCCTCATTCACAGCACATGTCCGAGATCTGTACTGTTCTCTGCAAACATCTACTGCATATTTCAGGACCTTAGGGCATAGTTCATTAGTGTTCATTTTAACTAATGTTGTGGGCTTATTTACTAGTTTTCCTTCTTCTACTAGCTTCCATCTCTAGCTACCTAAACTCGTCATCTAAGCTCTTTTTCTTTTTAATTATATTTACTGATTGGTGTATTGTATGTGTTCACAGTCATTCATGGGTATACGGAGGCCAGAGGATGACTTAGAGCATCATTTCTCTCCTTCAGCTAGGGAGGACCCAAGGATAGAACTTAGATCTTCAGTAATGGTGGTAAGTCCCTTTATCTCCTGAGCCATCATGCCAGTCTCAGTATTTTCTTCTTAGCAAATTTTCTAATTATCCATAGCCTGAAGGTTTTTCTTTCCTACATACATTACGGTATTAGAAGCCATTCTTTAGAAATTGTGCTTATAGCGTGTAAAAAAGAATGTCAAAATCTATATATTGAAAGTTTTCTTTTGCTCAAGTTATCTTCCAAGTTCATTATTTTCCATACAGTTATCATCATGAGAAGTAAGTATATTTCAGAGTCCTGGGACTGCAGCACCCAGCTGTGACCCAATGTTCACATTCACATGGACAACTGTCAAAATGGGCCAACAGATGAAGGACAAGTCGGAGTACAAAGAGCATAGCCAGAATCACAGAACTTGTGGCCTTCTACATAGGCATACAAGCTTGGTGTTTGAGTTGCTTCATTATCTTCACAGTAATCTTATATGCAGCACTTCTAAACACTCAGCGTCTTGTTTATCTGTGGTGTGCATGTGTGTGTGTGTGTGTGTGTGTGTGTGTGTGTGTGTGTGTGTGTGAGAGAGAGAGAGAGAGAGAGAGAGAGAGAGAGAGAGAGAGAGAGAGTGTGTGTGTATGTCAATATGTATGTGTTCATATATGTGTGTATAAGTATGTATGTATGTATTCATTTGTATGTGTGTATGCTGCTAAAGATTCAACTGTGAGGCTTGACCACACTAGGTGAGCACTGTACACTGAGCCTCAGCCTAAGCTTACTGTTATAAACTAGGTGCTCCACCAAAATGCCTTTCAGCCACTCAGTAGTGGCAGCATATATATATATATATATATTATCACCTGCCGCAGACAGGTGCAGGGCATTTCCACAGTCACTATGAATTGCATATTCTCCTACGTAATACATGCTCCCTTTTAAAGGGCTGTGTCTTATTTGTTCTCTTTCCGTTTCCTGGTCCCTTATCTTTCTGACTGTCTCTGTCTCTCTCTCTCATGTCAACACTCTGAGACAGCCTTTTGCTCTCCCCACTCCCCCAATAATATCTTGCATTAGATCTGTTGCATAGTGTGATCTCTAATCTCTTAGCAGCAAGCTGTGGCCAAAGGCCAATCAAAAGTACCCCTTTGTCCCTTTATCCTAATGCTTACAATCTATTTTTGATATCCCATTTGTTTTTCATACAATTTCTTATGGCATATTTAGTGCTTCCAACTATGAAACTCTGTCTGCATTTTTAAACACTTCTGGCTACACTAGACATTCATATTGATGTAAAGTGTACGAGTTTGACTTTTTATGGTTACTATCAGTTGTTACCATGATCATTGGTACTTAGAAAACAATGCTTCCCTTGGCACAAAATATGGCTGTTACCTTCTGTATAGAGTGTGTAGTGTATACATATCCTTTCTTTGATTATTTTGTCTAATCATTTGTCATTTTCATATTGTTTTAGCTAATATAGCTTTTTAAATATGCTCTAGTAGCTTGCAAAACTAGTATATATACATATAGAGAGAGAGACTCATATAATCATGTGTCTATATATGTATATGTATATATAATCTATATGTTTACATGTCTCTATGTACATTTTTAATATGTAGCTTGCAAAACTAGTAACAATCCTCATATGCAATAATTCTAATTTCTTTTATTTTTGCTGATTATATATATTATATACAATATATATAATATTTTATATAAATATACATACATATTCAATGGCTATTTGTCTATAACTTCCATTGTCCTAATGTGGTGTGTGTGTGTGTGTGTGTGTGTGTGTGTGAGTAAATCTGAAAAATATTTTGTTTAGCTTCAATTCCGATGTTTATTGTAATCTTTAATTTTTATTTTTATGGTTTTAATTAAAACATAATTACATAATTTTCCTATTACTTTCTTCTCCCCAGCCCCTCCCCAGCAGCTCCCCCAGCTCCCTTCATCATCCCTGCCCTCACTATCAAATTGACAACTTCTCACATTATTATTGTTTTATATATATGTGTGTGTGTGTGTATGCAGATTCACAAATATGTAAGTACAGCCTGCTGAATCTGCTTTTGTCTTTTGTGTGCATCCTCTTTCAAAACTGATCACTTTGTATTGAACAACCAATTAGGCTCCTCTGAGAGAGGCTAACTCTCCCTCTCCCAGCAGCCATCAGTCACTTGTGACCCCTGATGGATTCTCCCTTCCTCATCAGCATGGCTATTGATATTAACATAATTCTGGTCTTATTTATGCAACTATTTCTATAAGAAACAATCTCACAGCAGACTTCCTGGTGTTCTGGCTTTTACAATGTTTAGATCCCCATTTTTTTTTTTGTATTCTTAGAAACTTCATGGATTATACCTTAGCAGAAAGGGTTATGTTTGATGTTCTGTTCAATTAACTAAGTTCATTATGTTTTTCTACTTGTTAATAAATTTGGCAATCTCATCAACGGTGATACCATTTCTTTTCTTGATATAGATCTCATGTATATAATATAAAGCACATTCCTAGGTACTTAATCTTTTCTATTTGGTTAAAATAAAATATTCCCTAAAATATGCTTACTCTCTCAATGACAACATTCATTTTTATTCTAGAAAATTTGCTGAATTTTTCTTATTGTTATGTTTTATAAAAATAAAGAGAGAAGGAATATGTCTGGTGGATGTGTAGTCAGGTGTGGGGGAAGGGGGTGCCTCTGTGGGCCCATGCTGAGGTGTCCCTCCCCCCGAGGGACCAGCCAAAGGATAGTATAGTATAGAATTGAGTTTATTTAGGGCATGTGGAAGGGAGTTGAGGGAGTAGAGACAGAGAAAGGCAGAGAGAGAGAGAGAGAGAGAGAGAGAGAGAGAGAGAGAGAAAGACCCCAGCCATGAGCACATGAAGAGAGAGAGGGAAGGGGAATGGGGAGAGAGTGGGAAGGAGAAGGGGGTGAGCAGCAGCTCCTTTTAGTGAGTCAGGCATATACCTGGCTGTTGCCAGGTAAATATGGGGGTGAGGTGGGAGCCTAGGCAAAATGCTAACACTTATTGCTTTTAAATGTCAGTGTAGTAGAATCAGGGTCTCACTGCTAAGCATAATCCCCCCCCTCCCCCCGACACTGGTGTTTAAGTAAATCGCTGAGTTATGTCACAAAATCTTCCACTTTCATTTTAAATTTGTTTTCTCAAGAATGAAGTTTGAGTGTAGTCAACATCTCCTCGTTGTCTGAAAGTCCTTTTGACTCTTTTAGTATCACCTCTAGTCTCCACTTTCAGTGGACCATAATTCCCTTCCCCCAAATAGCCTGTTAACCGTGTACTTGCATACACTGAGACATGAACAAAACAATTTCCTGAGGTTTCTTCTATGTCCTATTTATTTCCTACTAATTCAAATAGTCCTAATTTGGAGTGTGTGTGTTTTTCTCCTGGGACATGAATTGCCCAGAAGTAGCAAATGAGTTTCTGAGAACCACCACCCCTTGGTTTTCTTTTCACCCGATTCAGCTCTTCCTTACTCTTTTTTTTAGGGGGGGGGGTCCACTTGCAGCTTCACTGGTCTCTAATGATGCCCTTCCTTTGTTCTGATAAGTTTATGTTCTGACTTCTACAGTTCAGCCAGGCAGTTCCCTCCCCAACCCCTTTGTCAAAGTCAGCCATGTGTTGGCTTCTCTTTCAAACCAGTGCACACTTAACTAGAAGCATATTTTACCTTTTATTTGAATTTCTCTTTAGCCACGGGCTGTATCATACTCCTCTAGCACACTGCTTACAAAAAAAAAATTGAAACCAAGAAAGATTCAATTAATTAATCAATAATATAATGACCTCAGTGAGCATATGCAATGTTTGCCTTTTCTATACATTATTTTAAGGTACACCTAGAATATTTATATAGATTACAGATCATATAAATTAAGTGAATATTATAGAATATCATATCTCATAATATAATATTCACTTTAGATTCAGTGAGATGGAGTCAATAGTGAAAATAATTGTTATGGATCAGACACTTTTCAATATACCTTCTGAAAAAAAAATGGAAGTGAATTTACGACACTTTATAGAAAAGATGTCAGTCTGGGGGCTTGCTCTTTTGCAATGGTCTGAATTCTATCATCTTACTTCTCACTGGAGTGTTTGTAAGTGCATACTCTCTTTGGACCAATTTTCCATAGAGAACATAGTCTTTGTCATAGATGAGACGGACATCCCACTACCAACATAATGTGATCCTAGACGCCTCATAAAAACCTCAGAGTCCCTCCTAATCCTTTCTTATTCAGCTCATGGAAGGCCCTGAATGCAGTTTGAGATACATTCCTAAGACTCAAGATTAGTTCTGTTTCTTAAAATGGAAAGTTTTGGGAGAAACAGCGGACATTAGCACATAATCAAAAATAAGTAGATCATCTGCTTTATACAAAGGCTTAGAAGATCAAAGTTATTGGGCTTTTTTCCCTTAGAGTCTCTGGTTAGAAATGCCTGGAGAAAGGAAAATTAAGTAGCATATTGAAGGAGAGTATGGGAGGGGAAAGCATGCAAGAAGGGAAAAGTAGGAAGAAAGGAAAGGTGGGGTAAGGGAAATGTGGGGGTAATACACATGCACACACATCCCTCCAAACAGATGTCCTCTTAGGTTATCATCAGTTTAGCCTTATGAGCCACAAGCTCTAATAAAGCCCAACCACATTGCTAAAGATTCAAACACCAAATACAACTCCCATCTGTTCCTATTAACCAGTACTATTGACTGCCTACTATGTGCCAGGCTCTGTTCCTGAAGGTTGAGCCACATCAGTGAACACTTCTTCTCTTATTCTTTGTTCTGTTCAAGCTTACCAGCTATTTGGGAAGAGTCAAATAATTTTAAAAATCAACTATAAAGGCTCTAGTTTGTTTTGTTATTTGAAGTTAACACACATTGTTGAGAAAGAGAGCACAGTTTACAATGGAGAGGGTTGGGCTGGGCAGATGGCTCAGCCATTAAAGACCAGGCTCATAATCAAAAATAAGAAATGGAGCATGTTGTATTTTATAAAAATATAGGGAGAGAGAAGACATATGTTTGGTGGATGTGTAGTCAGGTGTGGAAGAAGGGAGTGCCTCTGCCAGCCCATGCTGAGGTGTCCCTTCCCACTGAGTGACCAGCCACAAGGCAGTATAGTTAGAATACACCTAGGACATGGGAAGGGGAGTTGAGGGAGTCGAGACAGAGAAAGGTAGAGAGGGGGAGTAGAGGAGTAGAGAGGCCGGACATGAGCACGTGGAGAGGGGTGGGGTAGGGAGAGAGGGGAGTAGGAGCAAGAAAACAGAGGAAGAGTGAGAAAGCAAGGAAGGAGGGGGCAGGCAGTCCCTTTTATAGTGCATCAGGCACACCTGGCTGTTTCCAAGTAACTGTGGGGCAGAGCCTAGACTAAATGCCAACAGAGCATGCTGAAATATTTTTATTTTTATCTTATTATTCTTCAAACCCAAGCCTGCACACATGCTACATCTTGTAGTTTTGAATGATGTGCTCAATAAGGGCCAGTTGAGTAGGGACATGAAACTAGAAGGTCAAGCACTCTTGTGAACACACGGCACAAAAGCAAAAAGAGGGAAATGCTTGGCATGTTTACGGTACACAGGGATGTGACTGTGACAAGTGAGCAAAACTGAGGAAAGGACTAGATCCAAGAAATGCTGGGGGGGGGAGGTGAGAGAAAGAGCATACTTTGAGGCTTTTATTATAAGATATGAAGTCAGTGAGACACTGTAAGCAAGGGTCAGCATGACCTGACTGATATTATTCTGACGGTTACAGCAGGATCATGCCTACAACTTTAGTAGTTAGGAAGCTGAGATAGAAATATTGGATTCGAGTCCAGCCAGAACTAGAGTGAGTTTCTGATCAGTCTAGGCTAGAGTGAGACCCTGCCTCAAAACCTAAATGAGCAAATACGTTAACGACAACAAAACGATGACCTGTAGCTAGGTCAATAAAGTGGTTGCAACATACATGAGGACCCACGTTGGATCTCTAGTGTCCATTTAAAAAGTCAGGTATGATAGTGCATGCTCAGAACCCCAGTGCTGGGTAGATGGATACAGGAAGATCCCTGGAGCTCACTGCCTGACCAGCCTCATCAAATCAATGTGTTCCAAGTCCTCACTGAAAGACTTGGACTTAAAAACACTTATGGTAGACAACTCCTAAGGAACAACCCCCAAAGTTGATTTCAGACTTCTCTCCTTACTAGTATAAGGCACATGTGCATATGCATATGCATACATACAGACAATAAATTTACAGAGAGTGCTCCCAACACTCATAGGCTCAAGGCCAGCCTAAGGTACATAGTAAAACCATATAAAATAACTAAAGCAAACAAATAAACCAAAAGCAACCAGGCATGGTGGTATGGTGTAAGCTTATAAATGCAGTGGTTCTTAATCTGTAAATTGCAACCCCTGAGGAGATGAATAACTCTTTCACAGGGAACACCGAAGACGAATGGAAAACACAGATATTTACATTACGATTCATAGCAGTATCAAAATTACAGTTGTGAAGAAGCAACAAAATAATTTTATGGTTTGCAATCACCACACCACGAGGAACTATATTTAAAGGGTCATAATATTAGGAAGGTTGAGAACTACTGTCCTAATGAAAATACATGCAGGAGATTAAAAAAAAAAGGATTACTGCAAGTTTGAAGCCACCCTGGATCACACGAAAAGGACGAGGCTACCAACGTCTTAGGCAAACAAACAAAAGGGATAAACCATAGCATGCCTGGTGCAGCATCATGGAGACGAATGAGGAAGAATCTGGGAATCTGGGGGGGGTGTGATGACTTTCAAAAGTAAGACAACAGGATGTGATAAGGAATGATCATGTGTACTTTGAAGGCAGAGCTGACAGGATTGGGAGATAGGAGAAAAGCTAGGAGACTGTGAACCCTTAGAGAAAGAAATAAAGTCCCGAAGAAAGGAGTCAGCTCTGTGCCAAATGCTGCGGATGTTTCCAGTAAAACGGGGTGTGAGGAGTGGCATGGTATTCTGGCATTTAGCAACAGGAGCATTATCAGTGACTTCAGCAGCAGTGGAAAGAATTATGGGAACCATTATGTTACTTTTCCTAAGGAGACATCAACAGACATCTATTCACCCTAGATGGGGCACAGACAAAAGACTGAAGAAATGATGTCATTTAAGTCTAGCTTAGCGAGTCAGTGCGTTCGTCGGGAGTTTGCGCATGAGCCTAAGTGAGGGGCTACTTACAGGATCGTGGATATAAAGGCATCACAGGACAGCCCACCCCTGGGAAGGGTGATGACTCACAAAAGCTTTATCCCCGGAACTACTTGCAGAACTTGAGGCAGCTGAGCAGACAGGAGTTTCCTCTTGGTCGATTTTTACTGCTTGTGGAACCTCGGGTGGGGCTAGAGTGAGGGCTCGGTATACTGCTCTTACAAAGGATTCAAGTTCAGTTCCCAGCACTGATGTCCAGCCAACCTCTACCACCTGTGATTCCAACTCAGGCAATATGTGGTGTCCCTGGCTGCTTTGTGTACCAAGACACACACACACACACACACACACACACACACACTTTTAAATCAATATTTAAAAAATCTTTTAAAGTAAAACTCATATATCCAGTTCTGGTTACATCTTTGTTTGTTTGTTTGTCCACTTGACACCTAGGAAAAGGAAATCCCTGAGCAATTACCCCCATCAGATCAGCCTGCAGGTATATCTGTGGAATAATTTCTAGGTTAATGATTAATGAGTGAGGACACAGCCCAGTTGTTAGTGCCATCCCTGGACCTGTGGTCCAATGTGCTATAAGAAAGCATACTGAGAAAGCCATAGGGAACAAACCAGGAAGCAACGCTGCCTTGAATCCTCTACTTTCAGTTCCTGCCTTTACTTCCACTGGTACCTAGAACCCTTTCTTCTCCCAGGCCACTTTTGGTCAGTGTTTTATCACAGCATCAGAAAACCCTCCATACCCAATTACCATAGTAACTGTTTCCAACTATATTAATCCACGTTTTCTATTTTCACTTACCTAGGAATCAATGTCCCTCCATCTGCTTCCTCTAGTGGTAAACTGTTTACTGTGACTTGTGTAAATCCATCAGAAATCCAAGCTGAAAGGGAACATGCTTCATGCACTTGACATGGTGAAAAGTTCCCTCTGTGTATACAAGGTTCAAGATTAGAATCAGACAAACCAGGATGACGATAAAAATTCAGTGAATGAGTTCTCTTTCAACATCTTTAGCAGGTATGGCAAAAAATGCATTATAAGGTGGAAATAGTCTATAGTATGATAAAGATGAACGGGGAAAAGTTCGAATGATTCACCAGAGAGGTCAGAGAGTGAGTGTATTGACTGTAGACTTGGACCTGACCAACTACATGGCAAGAAAATGGGTAACGAGTGCTTGGGTTTGGATAAGGTGGGGTGAAGCATCTTGCTTCCAGTTCTCTCCTCCAAGCATCTCTTCAAATAACTGCGGCTTCCATGCTCCACTAAGAATTGCCATGGCATTTTCTCTCAGGATAAAAGGGCAGAGTCATGGTGGCAAATACACCATGTACAGAACTTCTTCTTCACAATGCTTTCTGTCCTGGCTCGCTTGAAAAACTGATTTCCTCACAGGCACTATTTTACTGTATTAGCACCACATAGACTGGGCATCCTTGTAGCTCAGTCATCTGTCCACGGTTGACTTGTATGCTTTCCAGCCTGTTTTTACGTGCACAGCTCTTCTTCTGGATGTGCTTTCAGCCCTGACTCAATGACGCCTGTGACTCACAATCCACCACCCTGAGTCATGCACTGGAGTTACGTGAATTAGTCTTAATTTGGTGCTTCCCAGTTTATCAGTGTGAGTCCTGCCTGCTGAGAGCTTTGTTGTGTTTTCCTTCCTAACACTTGGGACTCCCTTAATTGGTAGTTGATAACTTCCATGGTGACCGCGTCTGCCGAAGGAGTAAAAGTTGGCCCAGTGACAAGCAAGAGGAACAAAACAAATATAAGCACAACAGAAATTGGGCTGTGAAAGGCATTAACACTAAGAAAGCTAAGGTTTTTTTGCAAGAGCAAAGTCATTCGTACTTATTTTACTGTGAAGCAGTTCACTTCAGTTCTTACTTGTAGATCCCACATAAAGATGACAGCTTGGAAAACTCGAGCTATGAACAAGGCGGGTAGTGGAGAATGTCTTCTCTCTTTTGGAAGTGAGAGGAGCACCTTCCTCCATCCATAGCCACATGTCCCTCTAAGATTAAATTATTCTATCAGAAAGGACAAGACAGATTAAAGTGTAAGAACAGTATGTGAGTGCCTATACTGCGTTTTGATGCTGTCAATGAAATCTAAACTGAGGTCATAGCATTATGCAATGTGGTGTTCAAAAGGCTTTAGGAAATCCAACACCCTAAGACTAAAGCATCCAACACCAAAACTTCTGACTTAAAAGTACATACACAGTGGCCCAAATGATTCAGTCATGCTATAAGTGGTCATGAGAACCAGTTGCCCACTAAAGTGTTTAAAAGGAAGACTTGAAGAGATGCCTAAAACTCATTTGTTCATTTCTTCTACTCTGCTTTCACTTATCATCCCCATCTCTCCTTCCCTCTGTAAATGTACGCTTCAGCTAGAAAGGGACATTAAATTTCCACTAAACCTGTCACAAAGATTTTCAGGTTTGTAAGGAACACTGTCAATTCTATTAGTCTCTTACTAAACATCAGTTTACTACAGCATTTGCACTTCATTATTTATTCTCTGTGGATAAAACGTAGGTTAGTCAGAGTTAGTTCTACTTAATGTTGTCAATGCATTATATTTCTTCTACAAAAAAAAAAAAAAGCATCTATTTTATTTATATCAGAATACTGTGTCTGGTGGCATGTGCCTGTAATCCCAACACTCAAGAAGCAGAGGAGTGAGAACTGCAGCAAATCTGGGATCAGACTGGTCTAGGGCATTGTAGATAAAGCAAGACTATACAGTGGGACTCTGTATCAAAAACTCAAACGAACAGGGAGGGAGAAGTTAATAAAGTGAGAAAGCCCAATGTTATTTAGCATTCAGAGTAGAGCCCATCTGTGGGTGCTGGATAATACATTACAGATGTGGCTAGAGTCAAAACTGGATTGCCCTTGGCTAGACACACTTCCTATTCCACCTTAGTGAACATAGACCTCTTTCTTTGCTTTTTTTTCTGTGTTTCTTTTGCTTTTTCTTTTGAAAAATACTAACATATTCTCAAGGATTCTCTAGGACTATACAAGATGCCTTAAGTAAAGCTACAAACAAGAAAGAAAGACAGACACTCTATACTCTCATGTATCTAACATTTGAAGAAATACCCAGTTATTGAAGAAATCCTTATATAACTCCAGTTGCCACTGTCATGGGAAAAAAATACAAGGAGTTATATATTAATCTGTAAGTTGTGTTTCCCTGTGGAAATAGTGGTGCTGTGACCAGAACCTGATGGGTAAAAAAGATAATGTCAGAAGTCAGGAGAACATTTCATTCTAAACTGAAGTTTAACAGAGTTATCCCCAGAGATGGGGATAGGGAATTGTAAGCAAGCATAGGAAGTTCAGCCCTTCCCCTAAACTCAAACCTGGAAGTTCTACCAGGTAAAAGTAAAATGTGATGAATCCTGGACCCTTAATCAAAAACCACGAAAGCTCCTGATTCAGAATGCACACAGAATGTGAAAAGAAGCTTTCTTAATCTGAATTTGTTGGTATTCACATTTTCTAGGTCGCCCCAGGGTTTATCCTGCTGTGTCTTGTTTGAGAGGTGGAAAGAAACCATTATCTCCTCCTGCCCAGATGATTTGTGTGGACATCACTGAACTCTGTGTGATTAGGAAGTATAGAATAAGCACCTTTGAGAAGGACTCAGCATCTAGTACCAGCACTCCTACTTTTTAGCTACAATATGAAGCAGTATGCCCTGAAAAGAGCAATATTCAGACAGGTCACGGTGGAATGGGCAGACAGGAGCCAATACAGCACCAGAGACTCTACTTCCTGAAGGATTCAGCAGGCCCATTCATACATTCTTCCTGTTTACCAGAAGAAGTGGCAAAGAGAGTCTAAGCTCAAGACTCCCTTTAGGTCCCTGCAGCCAGAGAGACAGAGACAGACAGAGAAAGACAGAGAGAGACAGAGACAGAGATGACAGAGAAAGAGACAGACAGACAGGCAGGCAGAATGGGCCTGGCTAGGCCTTTTTGAAATGTCCTCCAACAAGAACACACAAACACCAACAAGGCCACACCTCCTGATCCTTTCCAAACAACTCACCATCTCTGGCCTGTCATGCAAATACAGGAGCGCCTATGGGAGTCATTCTCATTCCAACACCCACAGGCCCTGTCTCAAAAGCAAAAAGGCTCCTTTGATTCATTGAATTTGGCATTTCTCTACAATTTCATTTTTTTCCCCATCTATCTGCTGTTAATATGGTTGAGGAAGGTCCTCAAACATTTCTTTATGTCACAACATTGAGCAAAAAGAAAGCAGACGGTCTCTGTGAAAAACAAACCAATGGGCTTCAGTGCATGACCCAGTGGGTAAGAGTACAGCCACCAACCAGCCTAGCCAAATAACAAAAGCAAACAAAACAAAAAAAACCAACCAAACACAAAACAGGAAAAGCTGTCTCACGCATGTGCACAGCCTCGTGTCCTTATACGCGTGCATAGACACATATGTAACATGCACATAACATCATGTTTTTAAATATCACCCAAGTAGTAAATACTTCTACACAGTTATGCATGGCTATCATCCCAGCAGTGTGGAAATTAAGACAGGAGAATTTCTAATTAAAGGCTAGCCTGTATTACATAGTGACACCCTGTCACAAAAGATAAAAATGCAGAATAAGTGAAATTCATAAAGGAATTTGTAGAGGAAACTATGACAGGCTCAGTATCACACCCAAGGCAGAGGTGTTGTTGTTGTTGTTGTTTTGCTGTTGCTGGTGGTGGTGATGGAGGTAGTGGTTTGGTTTGATTCCACTTTTGTTTTGTTTGTTTGGTTGGTTGGCTGTTTATTTTTTGTTTGTGTTTGTTTTTTTTTCCTTTACTGAACATAGGACTTTAGTTTTTTTCATTTAAAACTAAATATGTAAACATTGCATATATAGAATTTATGTTACAGGATCTCATGACGATTCTTATAATTCACCTCTTTTTTTTTTCCAAAATTAGTCTTATATCTTTCTACTTTATGTGTTTTTAAGAAATAATCATAATGGAGGGTCAGAGAGACAGCTCAGCAATACATGTATATGGCAGAGGATCTGAGTTCCATTCCTAACACTCCTAACATTCCTAACGCATGTCGGGCAGCTCATAACCAAATAATAATAAACTCCAATTCCATTGCCCTCTTCTAACCTCTGCAGATACACACACACACACACACACACACACACACACACACACCTAAATGATTATTCTTTTATCAGACAGGGTCTAGTAATCCCAGGCTATAAATGTAATACATGCTGAAATTGAATTATGATTCTCTTATCCCTATATTCCAAGTCCTGGTGTTACCAACAAGTGCCACCATCCTTGACTATTAGGTAGCTTTTTTACTAACAGTGTTTCTTGACCATTTCTAATCAACGTTATGCAAGTGACTTACAGTATTAATGAGCAAGAGTGCTTAGATTCACTATTTCTTTTTTTCTTTCTTTTTTTTTGTTGGTTATTTTATTTATTTATATCTCAAATGTTATTCCCCTTCCCGGTTTCCCCTCTACAGCCTCTCTATTCCATCCCCTTTCCCCCCTACCTCAATGAGGGTGCTCCCCCACCCACCCATCCACTCCCATCACACAGCCCTAGCATCTCTCTAGGCTGGGACATCAAGCCTCCACAGGATCAAGGGCCTCCCCTCCCACTGATGTCAGATGAGGCAGTCCTATGCAGCTGGAGCCATGGTTCCCTCCGTGTGTACTCTGTGGTTGGTGGTTTAGTCCCTGGGAGCTCTAGGGGGTCCTGTTGATTAATAGTGTTGTTATTCTTATGGGTTGCCTTCCACTTCAGCTCCTTCAGTCCTTCCTCTAACTCTTCCATTGGGGTCCCAGTGCTTAGATGGTTGGCTGCAAGCATCTGCATCTATATTGATCTGGTGCTGGCTGAGCCTCTCAGGGGACAGCTATACCAGGCTCCTGTCAGCCAGCTTTCTTGGCATCAGCAATAGTGTCTGTCTGGTATAGAAGAGAGCGAAGATCCCCAGATCAGCTTCACTATTCCAGTGGAGGTCGAATCTAGATATCTCATCAAAGCTATTTGGACCTCTGCTCAGTTGAACCTTACTCTTAAGACAAAATTATCTTTACTTGAAAGATTTTTTTCTTCTGAGTAAATAGCCTTAATATCTAAATGTCTGTCTGGAACAAATGGTGGCAGACTTATAAACAGCATTATTCCTTTCCTTGCAGTTTATTAAGCTCATATTCTCTCCTCCAGGCAGTTCTTGGCCTTTCCAAATAGTGTAGTTTAAAAACTGGAATGAATTAATTTGTAATATCAAGTAATTGTTAGTCCAAGAATTTTCTATAAAAAATTAAAGGACATAGCCAGGGGGCTTCATAAACACAAAGAAACACATAGTTTTGGTGAATTGTTTAATTTTAATAATTACTGCAATTCTGAAGAAAATCTCTTTCCTACCATTGCTTTCATTAAAGCAGCCTGCAGCCTGCTTGCTCCTTTCTGGGCATCTGTGGTTTAGTTTAGCTACTAATAATAACCTGCTGGTTTGTAGCTTTTTTTTTTTAAAGAGATGCTATTTTTCCAGGATTTTTACTATTGTACCCATGAAGTTTTATATAATCGCTGGAAAAAATCTAGAGATATAAAAGTTATTTTATTCTGATTGTAAGCCTTTCTTCTTCAAACAGGACAAGGGGTAAACAAAGACTCTATACACACGAGACAAACATGGAGCTTTATCTTTAGCCTTTATCAATTCCAAGTATCGACTAACCCATTAAATCATAATTTCCTGAGAAAGTTCTACAGTTTTATAGCCAATGTTTTAATCTCAGCAGATATGAGAACAGAGAACAAGAAGGAAAAGAAAAGTAAAGAAAAAGAAAGGAAAGAAACAAACAAACACAAAAACCAAAACATGAATATAAAGTGTAAATGCAGAGTAATGGAGAACACCATGCATGGCTCAGTATGCATAGTATCCCATAGCAAGCAGGAGGCAGCTCCACTGTTCACACAAATAATTCAATAAACAGTAGTTAAACTAACCAAGGTTCATGATGTACTTATTAAAAGTAAAATAATTAGTCTCCATTTCTTGCCCATAATTAAAAATGATATCATAGTTGTTTGTGTTTTACTGCTGATGGATATTTATACACAGTATAAATTTCTTGCCTTCCTTTGCCCTGCCACAGAAGGGCACACAGAGCATTTAGCTTGGACCAATCCATTACTGGCTGAGTAAAGAAAAATTAGAAAATTCAGGGTTTTTTGGTTTTCATTTTGCTTTTTTTTTTTTTTTTGAGTTGTTTCTTTAAGCTAGGACAAGGGACGGAGCATAAGTCAATTCAGTTTTCCTTTATTTTGTAACATCTCTCCCCAAGATAGTAAAAGAATGCGTAATTTCTCTAATGTTTTGTGCGTATAATATCCCAGTGGATTTAAACACATTCCCATCTAGCCTTTGTGGCACTAAAGTCTCAGTTCAGGGATCTCAGGGGGAAAAACACTAACAGTTCAACGTTGATTCTTTTATGTCTAGCAAGCCTATGGGGCATTGTGTAACTAAAATCACAGCCTATTATGCATCTTACATTGTCTCAGACGGTCTGCATTTAAACAACATTTTCTCACGTTATTTTTTCTTTGTCTCTGTGCTAGTTTGACTAAAAAAAAATGACCCCAATTAGGCTCATGTATTTGAATGCTTGGTCGTCTGGGAGTGCCACTACTACAGAGGGATTGGGGGGGGGGGGTGGCCTTATTGGACTAGGTATGGCCTTATTGGAGGAAACGTGTCACTGGGAGTGGACACATTTGGGATATCAAAAGCCCAAACTAGGTCCTGGGTCTCTTCCTGCTGCCTGTGGATCAGAAGGTAGAACGATCAGCTATTTCTCTTGTCAACAAGATGTCTGCCTCCGTTGTCACTATGTATCCTGCCATGATAAGGGACTAAACCTTTGAGACTGTAAGTCAAGCCCAGTTAAGTGCTTTCCTTTATGAAAGCTGCCTGGTTTATGGTGTCCCTTCACAATGATAGAGCCCTGACTAAGACAGTCTTCACATTAACTTTGGGACACATATAAGGCAAGTAGGTATCCTGATAATGACTATCTGCCATTACACATGGGTTTTGCCCATGAAAGTTTTTACAAAATAGGCAATCATTTGTATCTTACGCTGTGTAAAGAAACAATGCTTTTACTAAACTTACAATTAAATCAAACAAATCTGTCAAACAATTTGTTAAAACCTCACTGACAGTCTAATAATTGATTTCTCCCTCCCCCTCCCTAGTCTTCTCTTTTTCTTGGAGGAGAATTATTAGAATTTTTTTAATATGATACAACATATGTAAGCAGTGTCCAAGACAATAACTGGAAGTGTTGTTATAGACAGTTGTGAACGGCCATGTAAGTCCTGGACAAATAACCTTCATCTGCAAGAGCCACAAGTTCTCTCAACCATTGAGCCATCTTTCCACCCCTCACAGAAGTCTTTTAGTTAAAAAAATTCTTAAGCATATGCCTCATGGTCCCACTCTTCACTTACACGCATACTAAACATTTAACTCTTATTTCATGCTCTATAAGTATTCTTTATAAGTAACCTGTGGTGGTTTGAATATACCTGGCCCATAAAGAGTAATACCCTTAGGAGGCATGTCCTTGTTGAAGGATGTATGTCACCATGTGGGTGGGCTTTCAGACCCTCTTCCTAGCTTCTTGGAAGCTACTCTTCTCTTAGCAGCCTTTAGAACAAGATGTAGAATTCTCAGCTCTCTTATACCATGCTTGCCTGGACACTGCCATGTTCCCACCTTGATGATAATGGACTGAACATCTGAACCTGTAAGGCACCCCAATTAAATGCTGTCCTTTATAAAAGTTACCTTGGTCATGGTGTCTATTCAAAGCAGTAAAACCCTAACTAAGACATATCCAAACTTCCATCCCCAAATTCTTGTTCCTAAAAATCAAGTATATGTGGATTCTAGAGCAATTAACTCAGAAGTTCTCTGTAATTTGTCCATATGGTTTTTTCCAGCCTCTTAAGCACAACTTTCCTGAGAAATTACATTGAGCATCTGTAAGTGATAAAAGTAATTACATGTTAATGTCACAGTAGATGCTACACAAGTTCTATGGTGGAATGAGCACTGCTCTATGTCTTAACACCACAAAACTGACAAGGAAGGCACCATTTAACAGCTACAGACATACAATAGGATGGTTGAATAACTTCCCTAATCTCGTGGTATTGAGGTGACAAGACCACTCCTAAGAACACAGTATTATGCATCAATTTATTACACTTCTATACCCTCACAGAAACTTTGTTACACAAGCCCAACACGTCTTCACTGTGCTAATTCAACACCTTGAGAGAAACAAAACAAAGAAATGGGGTCTCAGTATACCTTTCATAAGGGCCCCCTTCCCAGCTAGCATGTTACCCTGGAACAGTTTTATTAGCACAGTCTTGATGACATTGCTGTTGTTCAGAATAAAGTATAAAAAGTTGGAAATGTATGAGGATAATGACGTCAGCGTTGATGTCCGTGGCGGTTTGAATGAGAATGGCCACCATAGGTGCAGGTATGAATGCTTGGTCCCAGTTAGTGAAATTGTTTGGGAAGGATTAAGAGGCATGGCATTGCTGGAAGAGGTGTGTCACTGAGGGGTGGCTTTTAAGGTTTCCAGACCATGCCAAGCTCTTGTAAGTTAGGATGTAAGATCTCAACCCCATGCCTACCTGTCTGCCATCACATTTCCTGCCATGATGATCAGGGACTAACCTTCTGAAACTGTAAGCAAATCCCGAGTTTAAGGTTTTCTTTCATAGAGTTTCCTCGGATCATGGCATCTCCTCACAGCAGAGGAACCGTGATTAGGACAGTGCCACAGTAGGTCAATGTCGGGTTCACACCCAAACCACTGACATTCCTAGTTCCAGGAAGCTATTTCATTTAGTGTAGTTTTTATTGCTATTCATTTCCCAAACTCTAGGAACTTCCATTGCTGCCTTGCAGGTTTTGTCTAAATGAAAACGCAAAAAAGTATTTCTGTTTGAAAGGATGGCACTGTTTTATTGACTTGGGCGATGGCAACCACATTTGTATCTAACCTAGATCTCCAACACATTGTTGAATGCATGCCAGCACTCAGTTTCCCAAGTGCACTCCAATCCATGTCACATCCTTTCCTCTAGTGAAGAAAGTAAATCAGGATTTGACACAGACTTAGAATGTATTTGTACAATATTCATGTTTTTAATCTTCTTAGAACTTATTATAAATCACAGTCTCTTCTTACTGGGCTCCCACAAATGGATCTTAAAGGAAGAAGCAGAGAGGTCTTGTGTACAGAGATGCAAATTGGCCAATCATGACTGATTAGCTGAGAATGACTATTAAGCCTTAAGGGACAGCCACTCACAGGTCACCAAGCTCTAGAAAAACTAAAAATGAAGTGTGTAGTATTTCACTATCTTAGGGGAAAAGCCTAAATGATACCAGACTCCACTCATAGAAATTTAGGACTATGTAGGGGACAAAGAATTACAACCACACCAAACCATCAACTCATTTTCTTTTTCCCTATTTGAAATGAAACATGCATAGGACCCGGGCACATTAAGAGAAAGAAATTAAGACTGCCCAACATTCCACTGAAGTGGGGGAGGGCCTCATGGAGCCCCTACCTCTTTCAGGAGCTATTGGCAGTTAACTGTTGCGGGGGGCGGGGGGCAGGGCGGTTGGAGTCATTTTCTGCAGTGGTGTAGCCACTGATAACTTGCTTGAGCTCATGAAGAAGATAAAAGTCTCATGCACTCAGACTTAAGGAAACCCAATGGATCACACACAAGCTGATGATAAAAACTTAATAGACATGAAAGGAGGAGAACGGTCTATTAGGACGAGGAAAGGATCAGTAGGAGTGGGAGGGTGGTAAAGAAGGCAGTAGGAGGCAAATGGTCACAACGTGGCATCAGTGAAGAGAAGAAGCTACTGCCATTTGTGAAACAGAGACACTGGCGGTTTCACAAATTGAGTAAAACACAACAGGTGCAAACAGCTGGAGTCGCGTCACATCTGCATCCTGTTCCCTGGGAATCTGCGTCCCATACCCTCGCTGTAGAATGAGTCAGAGCTGTCTAATAATTAGTGTTAAATCTCCAGTGCTATCTTGCTGTGGTCCATAACCCATTCAGGCCCCCACCTTATGCCCAGATCCTTACACAGGTTTCAACTGTTCTGAGCTAATTGGTATGTCCTGTCACTCTGGCATAGAGCTTGGTGGGGAACCATTGATACTGAGGTAATGTGACACAAACAGAACTCAAATTTCCAAGCAGGATGTTTTTACATGGTATAACAGCCACTGCGCAAGCCGTTGCAAAACCTTTCTCCTTTTGAGTGTTTGGATCCCAACAGTTAACTTTACTGTGCCCTAGATGCTGCACCCCCACAGTGGAGGTAATTGCACTACCATCTGCAGAGAGTTCTTGTAAGTAAAAATTGAGTCAACCCATACAAAGCAATCAGAAGAGTACCTGGCCCAGCATTTACTAAGTGCTACCTGTTACTATGATCTGGCCTCCACATTGCCCGCTGTGGAGTCAATAAACACTTTTTCGTTTAAGCAGGTTTGTAAAGGAATTTCTTTTTTTTTTTTTTTAAATTGGATATTTTCTTTATTTACATGTCTAATGTTTTTTTTTATTTAGATAATTTCTTTATTTACATGTAAATTTTTCCTTTCCCAGGTTCCCCTCCAAAAAACAAACAAACAAAAACAACAAGAACAAACTTCTTTTGCCTCCCCCCC
>JADRCD010201869.1:0-10771 GCA_019843815.1 Montemys delectorum
CCATAGGTAAAAATGATGTAGATGAGCCTACACTGAGGCTTTCTCCCCAGGCTGATCCCACATTGTGTCAAATTCACAAACACAGACGTTACTTTAAAACCATAACTTTCACCTCTAGTCTTCAAAGTCACATGCTTACTTTATAATGTACAATGTATTCCAGCTTTTTAAAACTTGAATTCAATCACCAGAACCCACATGGCAGCTCACAATCATCTGTAACTCCAGTTGTAGAAGATCTAACCTGACACCTTATGGCTTCCAAGGATATCAGACACATTTGTGGTATACATACATACATATATACATACATACATACATTCAGACAAAAAAACAAATTTAGAAAAATTTATTGAAGTAAAAATTTGGGAGTGGAGACAAGGATATGTCTCATAACAGTTTATAGTAAGTTTCAGGAGATTTGACACACTTGTCTGGCTTCGAAGGGCACTGCATGCATGTGGTACTTTAAAAGTTCAAAGTCTCTTTAAGTGAGCTATAAAAATCAAAACCAAGTTATATGCTTAGTGCCATAACAAACAATCACACCAAAGGGGGAAAAAATCAAAATCCAGCTAAGAAAACACAAAATATCGTAGTTCCCATGCCCAGAGTCTATAACCTTGAATGTAAGGTTCTGGTCTCCCAAGGGCTTAGGTAGCAAAGTTAGAAGAATGACTAGTCCTATACATTAAATATGGTAATACAGATTTATGAGAGAGCCACTGACATTATCTCAATAGATATTACATTTCATTGTAAAGAAATGGGGGAAAACACAGCATTGGCTTACTGTATGCACAAACATGTTTCTAACAGGACAAAAATGTTCATGTCAGTTACAAGCCTCTTTTCTCTAAGGTCACGTGACCTCTGCTGGTATTCATACCTACCTAGCTGTAGTAACTATTCCTGCCTCCTCCACCCTCAGCAAGCACTTTATCGGTCTTGGTTCCTTACCTGGTTAGGGAGACCATATATCCTCCTTACTCAAGGATCTGGGTAATTAAATCATCCGGTCTAGGCTGGGCGGTGGTGGCGCACGCCTTTAATCCCAGCACATGGGAGGCAGAGGCAGGCAGATTTCTGAGTTCGAGGCCAGCTTGGTCTCCAGAGTGAGTTCCAGGACAGCCAGGGCTACACAGAGAAACCCTGTCTTGAAAAACAAAAAACAAAAACAAAAACAAAAAAACAAAATCATCCTGTCTGGGTTGGGCTCTTATAGTTTCCCAGAGTTTAATCACAGGACATGGGAACCAAAGAGATGCCCTGAAGAGACAACCCTGTATGTTGGGTTTCCCTAATGCTTATGTGTGTACATAATACCTGCAGTTACAAAATCTTAAGATGAGTTAAGTCATCTCTCTCTTTTTAAATCTTAAGTTTCAGTATGAATGTTTTAAACTTGCAGTGTTGTGTATCCACCAGAGAAGACTGCTCAGACATGGCTTTAAGCCAATAGGAAGTCTTTGATAGCTGACCAGGGACCTCTTGCTGGGTGTTCAGAATCCCAATGTAGCCTAAAGTCTTACTGAGGGTAAGGTAAGCATGAAAACAATTTGAGTTGACAGACTTCACCTAAGCAAGGTTAGTACATTTAGAGACTATGGAACTACAGCCTTTGATGGATTTGGTCTTTGTTTTCCTTTTAGCAAGTGGTACTGTTTGCTGGATTTATGGCCTGAATGGCATTACCATCAATGGAGTCCATTGGGTTAAGGTCTAGGATCCTGTTATGGAGGATGTCGTGAATTCTGAGCACTGAACCTGGATCCTCTGAAAGAACAAGTGCTTTCAAACACGGAGCCATCCCTCCAGCCTGCTCAAGGCTTATATTAAGTGGCACAGTATTAACTGAAGTATTTGACTTATAGGTTTTGGCACTGGAGTGGACACCTGACAGCTCAACATGGCCTTGACCTTGCAAACCTGTCCCAGTTCCTAGATTACCCAAACTGCCTATAACCTGAAAGAATGCAGGCAGGTTTCACATTGACATCTCACACTTTCAATTAGGTTTTTGTTCCTCAATACTTAGTAGAATTATAGGTGTGGGCTACTACTTCCAGTCTACTTAGTTTTCGTTTTGTAGTACTAGGGCTTCCACCTAGGGCCTCACAGGTGCTAGGTAGATGCTTCACTTCTGAACATCCTCAACCCTTTCTGGTTTTCTTTATTTGGCTGCTTTTTGGTTGTTGTGGTTTTGTTTGTTTTTGAGACAGGGTCTTATTATATGGTGCTGGCTGTCTTGGAACTACGGAGATCAAGCTAGCCTGGAATTCAGAGACTTGCTTCTTACTCTCAAGTACTGGAATTAAAGTGAACACCACCATGCCCAGCCGGTTTTGTTTGTTTGTTTGTTTTGAGAGAGTCTAAGTTGCTCAGGCATGCTCAACATGGATTTGAATTTTATCTGTGGCCCAGAATAGGCCTTAAAGTTTTGATCCTCCTGCCTCAACTGTCTGAATAGCTATGATTGTAGGTCTAGTCTTTATTAATGAGAGAGGATCTTCTTGTTACTCTGGCTGGCCTGGGTTGATCCTCTTGACTCAGCCTTCCAGTAACTGTGACTTTAGTTGGAAATCCCCATGACCTGACTGATTTCAGATACTTAAATTATCTCTGGAGTATTTACATTACCAAATATGACATTAATGACACAGTTGAAATGTGTAGAGAACAAGAATCTGCACATGTTCAACACATATTTTCAGAGCACGCTTAATTGGCAGTCAGTTGAATCATGAACAAATGTATGCTTTAAATGCAATCCGGCCTTTTGCTCTTTCACTCTGCTGGATTTGGGGCTTGACACGTGCTAGGCAAGTAAGTATTCTGCCACTATGCCAGTCTCCTTTTGCAGTTCTTATTGATCTATGGATGAAACACCCTGAAAATAAGGGATTTGATTTCTCCTTGGAACCCTTTTTCTCCTCTCCCAAAAGTTAGGAACTATTGTTCTAGAAATGCTAAGTTTCTCTGAGACCATTTTCCAGATGGTTAAGGATGGGTCTGACCTTCTGGTTCACGTTCTCTTTAAAACTTAATCAGAAAGATTTAGACCAATCGGAATCCCTCTTTAAACAACTGAACCGCTTGAGAGAGTGCTGTAGTCAGCTAAAAGCACAAAGAACATGAGTCTTGGTCCAGGACGCGGGTGGTTCGTCCCGCAGCTGAACCCTCCTCCGGGGGACTTCATCTCCCGTGGGCCCTAACTGGTCGTGCAGCTTGGGGCAAATTTACTTCACCTTTACAGCTCCCAACGAGGAAATCTGTGGACGTCTATCTCAAGGCAGCAATTGGGGCAGATGACCTTTAGAGTCTGTCCGTCCCTCAGGGATCTCCAGACCATATCGGGAAAAGCCACCATAAGCGTCCAAGCCGCAGGCTGAGATCCGCCCTTCCTAATGCCCATCCACGTGAGAATCACGTTGCACACGCCTCGTGCTCCCCCAGATTCACGGCCTGCCTTCTCGGCCACCCACCACATCATCGGAGGCCTCCAGAGTCACTGACCACAACCCCTCCCTCTAGGGTCTCAGCAGCGATTGGCGCGCGAACTTCCTCAAACCGCGATGGCGGGCGACACGTGACCAACGAGCTCAACCCGCGCAGACAGTGGCGTTGGCGCCAGGCCCGCAGCCCGCGCTCCCTGTGCGCACGCGCCAGACCCGACGCTCCTCCCCGCGACTATGTCTAGGGCGGACTTGCGCATGCGCCGCGTAACACACAGCGGCCTGCAGGAAGAGGTGCGGGCGACCGAGGCTCCGACGCGCTTGCGCAGTAGCTGGATGCGGGCGTTGCTTGCCTCCTCCTCCCCACCCCCCGTTTTTTTTTTTTTTCTTCCGATTGGTTCTGAGGGGCTATTCGAGTTACAAAATGGCGGCCCCGGGCGCTCTATTCACTGTTCAGTAGCTGGGCGGATGTCTCTTCTCCTCAGTGTGGGACACAGATACACAGAGCTCCGGAGTTCGGCTGAACACGAAGTCCCCGAAGGCGCTCAACGCACCGGAATCTCCCAGCGGCCCCTACCGCCGCCTCGGCCCTGCTCGTCGCGGCGTCGGAACTCAGCGTGATCTGCGGCGGGAGCCTAGGTAGGTGAGGGCCAGGCTGGCCAGGAGGGCGGGGCGGCGGCCGCCTTGGCGACGCGGCGGGCTGTTTGTGAAGCCGGCCGGGCCTGGCCTGCCGGACGATCCGCCTGGCCGTGGAGGGGTCGGCTGGGAGCGGGCCTCGGCCCCGGCGGAGGTAGGCGGCGGTGGCGGGGCCGCCCTGGCCCACCCTTGGCTGGCCTTCATCCCTTACGTGTCGTCTCCCTGGCTGGCCGTTGGTCACTCGGGTTCGTTCAGAACCAGTTTTGAGGTTTGGGCTTTCCGGGGCGTTTATAGTGACCTCGATCGGCTCCTAGTGTTTTCCTGTGAAATTCATCTCTGACAGCAGTGCGCGAAGCGGCCGATCGTGAATAATGCTTTTTTTTTTTCCTAGCAACTTCCTAGCCTCATACCTTAAAAGCATTTCATGGAGCCATTTTACCCACAAACGCAGACATTTGGCAAACTCTTCCGGGCAGCTGGTTTAACTCATTTGGTACGGGGATTACATTTCCCCGGTAACACATTGGTAGAAGGCTTGCCTAGCTCGTACGAGACCCTGAATCCTGTCCCCACCGCTCTAAAAGAAAAATAAAACAGAAAAGCTTTAATAACAACAAACTGGCAAATAAGTCTCTAGTGTCAGGCCTTGTTCCAGATAATTCGCAGAGGTGTGTTTTCAAAAGAGGAAAAATAGCTATGGAACGTGGAAGAAGTAGGTATTTGGTCCCCCCCCCCTTTTTTTTAAGTATGTGTCTCCAGTGCTGTCCTTGAACTTGTCCTAAGGCTTAGACTGGCCTCAAACTGTCATCCTGCCTCAGCCTCCCTCTACCATCACCCAGGCTAGTGAAATGTGTTTTAAAAGATTAAGCTATAGAACGAGTTACTTTGTTTTCCCACTCTACAGCTTTTGAGTTTTGGAGTAAAAATAGTGGTTTATTGTTGTTGTTGTTGTTGTTGTTGTGACAAGACACTTCCTCTGTTTGAGGCACAATTCTTAAGCTATACCTTCTTAGTTTTTATAGCAGCCCATCTGTCCCACAGATAAAGAATCACTTGCCCAGGACCTCTCAGCTTGTCCTGGAAGCTAGCACTAGTATCTTGTATTTTCTCAAATAAGTGATGCCTGGGACCACTGAATCAACAACAGATTATCATCTATGAGCCAGGTAGGTTTGGGACATTTTGGAAACAAAACTAAAATTCCTGCCCTCTAGTTTATCTGAGTAAGTGTGAAATGGCGGCCGTAGAATTAGTTTGTTTTCTTCTGTCAGGTACAGTCTGTCAGGTACTCTTTAGTTTCAAGTCTGAGCTAGACATTAAGATTTCACTTGGTACCAATTTGCATTTTCCACCATTCCTTTTGTCCACATCTTAAAACAGTAAATCTGCTTACCTCTTTTGCCCTCTGGTGGTGATGTTAGGTAATAATTAGAAAAATTTCCCTAGGGATCCAGAGACCCTTACCTGTGGGCAGTTCTGTAAAGAATGTTCTTTCTTCTTTTGTTTTGTTTTGTTTTTTCTAGACAGGGTTTCTCTGTGTAGCCCTGGCTGTCCTGGAACTCACTCTGTAGTCCAGGCTGGCCTCGAACTCAGAAATCTGCCTGCCTCTGCCTCCCAAGCACTGGGATTAAAGGCATGCGCCACCACCAACTGGCAGAATGTTATTTCTGATAAGATTAATTTTGCAGCGTTTTGGAGAGGCGTTGACAAAAAGAGGGTTCCCAGTTACTGATATTCATTAAAACTCATGCTATATATTTTAGAATCTTCAATTTTAAAAATCATTCATTCTGTAATCAGAAAAAGTGCCTGTAAGAGAAAAATGTAAAAGGTTGGGATGTATCAAAAGCTGGAACCCTGCACATCAGATTTTGGAGGGCTTTGGAATTTACCAATTTGTGTAGTTGCTAATCTGCTGGTAGAGCATTACATGATGGTTGAGTTTGTATCTAGAGACTGTTCTAGACCTACTGGTGGGATGTTGTGTTGAGGGTGAATGAAAGGAAAAAATATCAGGAAGGAGCACTTACAGCCAGCCTGGGCAAGTTCCACTGCTGGGAAGCTGCTCTGAAGAAACCAAACAGTGCTTAGAGCAGAGAAGGGGGGAGGAGGGAGGGACGGACGGAGGGAGGGAGGGAGGGAGGGTGGGTGGGTAGGTGTGTACAGTGCTTGTGCAGACCAGTAGAGGACACTAGATCCCCTCTAACTCCCAACAGGGATGTGAGCTGCTGGGAACTGAACTCTGGTCCTTTGCAAGAGTAATGTAGTAAATCGTGCTCTTAACTAACTGTTGGGCTATCTCCCCAGCCCCTGTTACTGCTATTTTTAAAAAGCAAGGCATTTTTTTCTGGAAACAAGGTTTCTCTGTATAGCTCTGGCTGTCCTAGAACTTAATCTGTAGACTAGCCTGGCCTCAAACTCAGAGATCTACCTACCTCTATCTCCTGAGTTCTGGAGTTAAAGGTGTGTGCCACCTTGCCTGGCTCTTGTTACTACCTTACTACTACTACTACTACTACTACTACTACTACTACTACTATTAATTTGTGCTTGCTCACCTGTAGAAGCCAGAAAAATTAGATACCCCAGGGATTGGAGTCACAGGTACTTGTGAGCTGTTGGGTATTTGGAATCAAACATGAGTTCTGCAGGAACAGTGTATTCTCTTAGCTGCCAAACCGGCTCTCCAGCCTTGATGCTGTATATTTGAAGTATTTTATATTATGAGTTGCAACCACGTCCATAGCACTTAAATTTATCAATTTGTAAGTAATGTCTTAGCTTTGCACAGTATGTAATTCAGGGCAATTAAATGTTAATTGGGAGACATTTCTATTAATTGTAGCCTTAAGAAAACTACTCATGGGGCTGGCGAGATGGGTCAGCGGATAAGAGCACTGACTGTTCTTCTGAAGGTCCTGAGTTCAAATCCCAGCAACCACATGGTGGCTCACAACCACCCGTAATGAGATCTGACGCCCCCTTTTGGTGCATCTGAAGACAGCTATAGTGTACTTATGTATAATAATAAATAAATCTAAATTTAAAAAATCTAAAAAGAAAGAAACTACTCATGTTGCAAAAGTATTTCCAAGGCATTATTAAAATCCTTACCCAAGAGTAAACGATCATCTTTAAATTTTAAATGTTTATGGCTCTCTTGCTATCTCTTGCTCTTGCTTCCCCTTCCCCCTCTCTCCCTGTGCTCATGGCCGGCCTCTACTCCTCTATTTCTCTCCTCCCCTCTCTTCCTTTCTCCCTTTTCCCCTCCCGTCTCCTGTCTTCCCTCCCCTCCCCCTGCCTTTCTCTGCTTCTGCTACCCTCTTGACTCCCCTCCCCATGCCCTGAATAAACTCTAGTCTATACTTAAAAAAAAAAGTTTATGGCAAGAATATTTATATTGATTTAAGGACTTTGCTTATAATATACTACTTAAATACTATAGATTTTGCAACATCAATAGATGTTTGATTGAATTTTTCTGAATGGAGTTGGCTTCCTGTTCAGAAAGAGTGCTGGTGTCCCTCAGGTGGCTTTGCCTACTCTTTAGTCCTGCATTGAGGATTTGATACTGGAGGCCCCATGGCCCATTGTAAAGTTCTCACTGAAGCACTTTTCATTAGCATCAGGAGCATGCTTACCAGATTTTATGCTGGACTAGGATTTTTTTAATTATTTGCAATAAAATTTTTTAATTAAAAAAGTAAAATTAACTTCCCTAAACTTCATATTTTCCTGAATTTCTTACTGTGTTTCCTTCCCTTTGAGCCAAACCCTCTAAGTAAGTCTCATTTGCTTAAAACCTGTTAATTGCTTTTTCTTATACTTCTCTATTTTGTGGTTTTATTGCACACTAAATAAAAACCGCAACAAAATATTTATTTGTAACAGTTATCCTGGTGTAGAAAAGCAAACATCTTATTTCTGTTTCCTGTAATCTAGGTTCACAAAAATGGCGAAGAGAGTTGCGGAGAAGGAATTAACAGATAGGAATTGGGATGAAGAAGACGAAGTTGAAGAGGTACGGAGCAGTTCTCTTTGGTTTCTTGCTGTCTGTGTCTAAGCTCATGTTATTTTCTTGGTGAAGAGTATGCTAGAACGTAAAAATCTTCAAGACAACACAGTGGGAGAGGTTATGGTTCCTCTTGAGCTGTGGGTGTTCTTTGTGTGAGTGTGCTGTTCTATTAGTGTGCATATGTGGTGAGTCTGAATAGGCAAGAGTCACACACAGCATCCTCTACTGTACTTGAGTGGTGTAGTCATGACTAGGAGGCAGGTTACAGGAGCTCGCCAGCTGCAGTTCTCACAGTCCCTTAGTCGAGTGTTTCTCATGCCCCACTGTTAGCTGTTCTGATGCTAAGTCTGTGCCCCGAAATTGCACTGATTTTATAGGATTTACATCAGTGTAGTTACTTTGCCAGCAAAAATTAAAGTTGTCTTCTGTGAGGAAATCTTTGCATATCTAGGTCTCTTGAGCAGGTTGATACTCCTCTCCAGTCCACTAGGCAGATTGGTAGCAAAGCTAACTCCAGCTCTGTAGCACACAGCTAGGAGGAAAGGGAAGAAGGAGTCAAGGAACAGTGTTCTGCAGCTTTATTTGTAGGCTGGTATCTTCCTTCTTGGTACTAATAGGTACACTGATATGTTTAGGGAGACCAAACCACTGGCGTGTTGTCACTTTTACAGAGCTGCATTGGTCTTTAACTCAGTCTTTAGTTACAGATTTTATTCTGCCTTGGTCTTGTGCACAGACCTGGAGTGGAGTAAAATCCAGACTGTGGTGGTTTGCTTTGACGCTCAAGTGTGCAGGAGTGAAAGAACTCGACAGGTTCTACTGAGACAGCTATGGACGTTAGTTACATTAAATGTAAAATGCAGCCAGATGGTCCTTGTTCTGGGGACGAGGATCCTTTTACTGTTAACATGATCCGAAAACGAAGCGTCTAGTTTTGTTTTTTGAGATGGTCTTTCTTTATAATCCAGCTGCCTCAGCTTCCTGTGTACAGGGGCTATGGGTGGGAGCTGGCACACTTAGCTGGATGAGAATTTTGTACAGTTATTTAGTTCTAGCCCTACAGATGAGAGAATAGATGAAGTGAAACCATAGGCCTTCAGCAAATGGTGATTATGATTCATACACTTAGCACACTGTGGGTGACGAGGGGCATGTGTGGCCTAGCTATCTGGCCTTTTGGACAGTGAGCAAGGTGGGCAGCTCTGCTTTTCAGAACAGTGAGCGAAGGCTGTGGCTCATTGGTATAGCTCATGCATGTACAGGATCCTATTCTACAAAAGAAAAATGTAGATGCTCTCCATAGCAACTTAAGTTTTTGATAACTAGAAGTAAGACGCTTGGTTTCAGAGACAATGTGTCTTAAGATGTTTGAGGAAGCCAGCCATGAGTATTTTTGTACCAAGATTTAGTGGTGTTCATCCTTTCAGAAATCACATATTCCTATCTCTGGGTTGGAACTTGGACACTGAATCTGTAAATCCTGGAAAATTTGTGACTTGCCTGGCTAGAATTGAAATCTAGGAAACCTGTAGATAATATATGTGAGATGTTTCTGAATGTGTTAAGTCAACCCTTTTAAAAAGATCAAATACCAGATAAGTGTGTCTATTCTGATGTTTGTGTTGAGCATTGAAGCTTCTTTCTTACCTTACCTTTCTGCTGTCTTCATTTGTATATTCTTGCAGATGGGAACATTCTCGGTGGCCAGCGAGGAAGTCATGAAGAACAGAGCCGTGAAGAAGGCAAAGCGTAGAAACGTTGCATTTGAAGTGAGTGCTTCCTGCAGCTTAGGTGTCTTCCTAACTTGCTTTCCCAGCCCCAGAGCACATTTTCTTTTCTTTTTTTTTTTTTAAAGATTTATTTATTATTCTATGTAAGTACACTATAGCTGTCTTCAGACACACCAGAAGAGGGCGTCAGATCTCATTACAGATGGTTGTGAGCCACCATGTGGTTGCTGGGATTTGAACTCATGACCTTTGGAAGAGCAGTCAGCGCTCTTAACCGCTGAGCCATCTCACCAGCCCCCCCAGAGCACATTTTCAAACTCTGTGTATATAGATGGGGGTGTGGGTGGCTGTGTGCACACTTGGAGAGTAGAACAACTGCATAAGTCAGTTCTCTCCATCTGTCCCTGGGAATCAAGTTTCAGGTCATCTGGCGTGGTGACAAGACAGGTGCTTTTATACTTTCACAGTGCAGAAGTAAAGTTGGTTTGCTCAGGTTATGTGCACTGTGTAACTCAACACAGAGAAACAATTGTACAGCCAACATGTTCTAGGAGACTCCATGTCATACCCTAGGTCATTCAGAGTGCATTGACTAGTATAGGTTCACATCCACATCTGCCTTAGGGGGACACACTTCCTGTGAAACTTGGATTTCCCTGAAACCATGCTGCCAGAAACAGTGGACAGGAGCCGGTCTGCAGTGGCCTTACTTCATTCTTAGCTAGATGAGTGGGATGCTGTCATGTCTGATGGCTCCATCACTGAAAGTATGGAAGAAGAGAGGAGACAATGATTCTAGTTGGACATGCCACTTGAAAATCCTGTGGTGGTCACTTATACTTCTCTGGAAATGGGCTTAGGCAGGAGTTGGCGCAGATCTGGAAATCTGCAGTGTAACGTGGAGGGTTAAAGCTGTGGGGATAGATGAGAAGAGC
>JADRCD010201871.1:0-10000 GCA_019843815.1 Montemys delectorum
CACCAGGGCCTTTTATCTTTTGTTTGTTCTAAGCACGTAAGAGTTCAAGCTCTGGCTTCCCCTCATGCATGAACCATGCATAACTTTGGGGTCCTTGACAAAAACAAGGAGGATGAACAATAGCTTTGCAAAGATACATTTGTGAGCAGTAGCCAGGATGTGAAGCTAACACAAAAATCATTCCTGTGGGAATAACCTGGAATCATGTAGATATAAACTAAAAAGGCATTTATACTTTCAAAAGTGTATATAAATTTCACATGCAATGTATTTATTGTTGCCTATTTTACAAATATGTTAATATACCTAACTAATGCCTATATCTTAAAACACATAATAGTGTAATGATTTTCTAAGACCCAAGAAAATCTGCTTTTAAACACCAAAAATAAATCTCTTAGTGCAGCTAAAAACGTTAGCTCTTTAAATATATCTATCTTGAGTAGAGATTTCTTTTTTTAACTTTTGAAGATATCATACACATATGCAATATATGCTGGTCATATTCATCCACCTCTCACTCTCTCCAGTAGCCCTGTCTTCCAAAATGTCTTCCCTTCTTTGTATAAACTGCATGCCCTTTTCTTAATAATCCACTGATTTTAAAGGTGTGGCCCATATGTCTGTGTATGTGGTCATCTGCTGCGGCAAGGGCAATCTTCCAATTGCCATACAGTCTCCCATACTACCAAAGAAGCTTGCCTCTTCCTCCCCCTACAACCAAACACTGCCAGTATCTTCTTGGTTAAGGGCATCTGGAGCCATTCTCACTTTGTGCTCAGATTAACTCTCTTGACCTTGTGGGTGTCTTGTGTGGGAAACCACAGCTGTTGTGTGTTCTTGTAGAGAGCAGCTGAGCTGTGTAAAAGGCCAGCCATTCACAGTACCCCTGTTCATGTTCTCACTCTTACAGACGTCCAGCATATTCCATGATATTTGTTGAGCTTTGTTCAGAGGTTGGTACAGATGTTGACTTTTGGACCCAAGCTGGACAGTAATAAGTAGTGATATAAGCTGGCGATATAGTTACAACAAAAGTACAAATTTGTCTCAGTTCTGTAAAATTTATTTTCTTTCTCTGGAAACAATAATAATTATGTTCACAATGGTGAGGCTGAATTGAGATATATTTAGATGTCTTTAAAAATGAGATTAAAGGCACACTAAAGAAGGCTAACGCCATACATATGTATTAAGGTGTAATACATGTATTATGACATGCATCAGGTCATAAACTCTTATTTCATAAAACAGTTATAATTCTCTGATGCCTTACAGTGTGAGTGTATTGGTATTTTACTGATAACAGAATTAGGAACTGGGAAGAGATGGCAGTCTTTGCATTTGCCCAGGAGAGTAAGCATACTTGATGTTGAAGCCAAGGAGAAAGTATGATACTTTCACTCCAAGGTGTTGTTCTATTTGCACCAGCCTCCCCTGTGACTACAGTTTTTTTTCTGGGTCAGTTACTATTAAAGGATTTATTTGACTTTGGTGTCTGGCGCTGCCAATGTTTTAGTCCCTTAAGTCTGTATTTTACTTTAACCTCTCAGGACATAACTGGGAGATTTGAGAAGAAAGGAAGTTGACCAAACCTGTAGAATTGTTTAATATATGTTTGATGTTTTAGGCACTTCTGTGAATGATCTACATCTTACAACATTTTATCTATCACATTCCTTCTATTTCTATGTTATCATCTAGGAAGATATATGTATATATATACATATATTCTAGAAGGAATACATATTTCCTTTTAATATACAGATATTTCGGTCTAAACTTTTCTAATTAAGATGATGACAAAATGAAGAATTTCTGAGTCGAGTATCTGTTAGAATTCTCTTTTCTAATTAAAGCTGCTAAGTGGAGTGTTTAGCTGACTGCATGTGTTAGGTAACTGTTAATGAGACGAAAACCTATCTGAAGAAAACTGGCTGAAGTTGTAACTACACACCTTCTGAGGCAGAGAAACCCAGCTATGTAACTTTGCACACACTTGGATTCATCTGTCTCATTTAATGTTAAATAATTGCTGTCCATCTGCAAATATCTCACAGAGAAGCTGGGTCTGCAATCAAGGATATGCATTAATATAAACTTGTGCTTATGAGTAGCTTTGCTCGGACACCTACGTGGCATGTTGTACTTCATGCAGACACACCAAACAGTGTTCAGTTCCTCTCACTCAATTATAGCTGAAACTTCGATTTATAACATCAGCTTAACACATGCACTCTTTACAAATGAAATTGATAATAATATAAAAGGCAGGGATCTTCGAAGTTTGTCGAAGTCAAGATCGATAAAGACTCCTTTGCTCTGTCTAGTTCTTAGGAGAATGTGGTAGTTGTTTGTTGCCTGGTAGGAAATGCTCCTGGTATCCTAGAGGTTTGATCATGGGGTGGGGGTGGGGGGCGGTTACCAGGTAACATTTGTTTTTAGGTATTTGGTGCAGGCATGTAAGAATGGTATGCACTAGGAAGGGGAAGGGCTGAGAGGTCCACATAATATAGGAAAGTCAGCCATTCCACCAGGACCTGCTAGTTCCCTGGAAGTGGGGGCACAGAGTAAGCAGAGGTCATAACAGAAGGTCAGCTACGGAGCTGGAGATGAGACTAGGGAATTGCATTTGGAGGAATAGAGGAAGAAGTTACCCTACTTGGTTCTCTGGCCTGAGCAACCTGTGGGTACCCAGGACATTCCTCCCTTATTTGAGGGCTGGGATAAAATAATTAATGGGAGGAAGAAATCAGGAAAGATTTAGGTGAATACCGTGGAGATGGGAGCAAGAGGAGAAGGGAAGCTATAGCAGGAGTTCTGCTATATATAGATCTGGGGGAGAGAAGGATGGGCTGGAATTTGAGGTGCTGTGGAAAAGTGAAGATCTGCAGTAAAGTCTTCCTGTTTCCTGGTCTGACCCCCCTGTGAGTTGCCAGAAAATGCAATGCTAACAGTGTTGGCGGCTGGGATAAAGAAATAAGTAGGGGAATGGCAATTAGAAGGATCGATCTGGAGATGGGTGAAGGAATGAGGTAAGGCAGGAGGCAGCAGGAAGTCCGCGGCAGAGTTAACGGTAAGACTGGAAGACTGGGATTGGAAGAAAAGGGTAAGTGAAGATTTGCAGTTAGCCTCTCCCCATCCCTGCTCAGAGCGATCCATGGGTTCTCAAGGCGTGCCTACTGGAGTTGGAGTCTAGGACAAATCAGTCTAGTGGAGGAATGTGAGGACAGGAACACATGTGTAAAACAATGGAGAACTGAGCATCAGGAGGGACAACTGCAGCAGGGTCTCAAACTCTCGCTGGCCCTTTGTATATTCCACCTGGGAGGCCATGCATGTGAACTCAAAATAGAAATGGGCAACTAGATTATGAGTGGGTTTTCTAATTGGTGAATACTTAAGGCATTGGTGATCACGTCATTCCGGTACCAACTTACGTTTTGTCCTATGTGATAGAAAAGCCTCTTTGCTTGCTTTCAACAATTCTTTCACTGGAGCACTGGTCACTGAAAATTATGACGAAGTTTTGCTATAGAAAATGGCATCATGCCAACTGCATCTGTATATTAAGAGGCAACGCATACTTCCTGACTGGATGTTTGTGTTGGCTTCCTCTGAAGGTCTGTGTTACTTCTCAGCCTCAGCTGTTCACTTCATACACAAAAGATGCACACAAAAACTATTGAGGGAATAAAAATGATTCGAAAAGGTCACATTTAAATTTAGGATGAAATAAATGCTCTGTATTTGTACCTATGTTTTACATTCAAGCTGGGATCACAAAAGCAAATAAATAGCTTTCTTCTGTTCCATTAAAATCAGCCTTTTCTAAAGTTCTTGTGATTTGTTTGTCTGACCACAATGTTCTGCATTTCATGTATGTTTGAAATTTCTAATAATATTCATTCTTTTTTGTTTTGTTATTATTATTATTATTATTACTATTACTATCATCATCATTACTATTTAAAAGCTATCAGGTATTTACTGCTGCATATATAAGTACAGGTTGAATCCTAACTTGTAAAATTACCAAGCTCATAAGAAGAATGACGAAAGTTGAAGGTTAGAAGTGAAACAAGGCACTGTGTAATAATAGTAGAATACTTATTGGAAATTCAGAAAATGTAGGTTAAAAAATTCACAGTTGTTTAGTTTTTATTTGAATTCTGCCTGCTAATGAGTTATCTCTCTCACACTCTATGGTATACGGCAGTGGAACTTTATTATTAAATGTAAAAAAGGAGGGTTCAAGAACCTTTACAATCAATAATCAGTTATATTCCCCTCAAATCCTTTGATTTATTTGTTTATGGTTCACTACAAGTAGCTTATATCAAACACAGTTCTGTTAATATTCAGAATTGTAAAGCTTTAGCAAATAAAATTTTCAGTTTTTAATGGGCTATAAAGTATTATTATGTGGATTAGAAAGTGCTTGGGAAATATAAGTTTTTCAGTTTTCTTACTCAAAAGCTAATATGTGTCTGATTCTCTAAAATAAAAGTTATTGAACTTCTTACAATAATGACCTTTTTCTAGTAATTTTCAATATGTATTATTCCTGTAGGGGAGTATTATGACGCTTCCTGGTGTGATGAGCTCTCCTATGTAAATGCTACCCTTTTAAGGTCAAAAGCTGCACTCAGTTAATGAAAGCAAATGAAAAATGGTCAGGTGTTTAATACACACCAGATTGACAACCCATAGCTTTTTCAAAATCCTGAAAAATAACATAGCTAAAGCTATTTCAATATGTATATAAATCAATAGGTATAGGAATACAACCTATAAATCTATGCCTTTTATAGGCATGTTTCTGCACACAAAACATTTAATATTATCATACAAACTATTACTTTAAATTATTGATCCTTAATTTTCAGTAATAGAACAGGTGAAATTACTATAAATATTATTAGCATGGCATATTCAGTAGCTCATATGTATACACATATATATTTTAATATAATAATGAATCTGAGGTTCATATACAATTATAGATTTTTGCAGCTTAAATAATATATCATATATAAAAGACAACCTTCCAGGTGTCAACTTTCCACAAAGAGTATTTTGAGTCTTTTAAATATCTTCCTCATGTTTATTATCATAGAGAAATTAAGTGCAAGCAGTATTTAGAATCCTTTATTTCCCCTAGAATACCCTTGGTTCACGAGGTGATACAGTTCAAACTAGCTAAATGCCAATATATTGTAATTACTGAAAACCACCTTAGTGAAAAAGAGTAGAATAAAAGGCACTTAAATGTTGGGGAAATTGAAAGTGTGCAGAACACGCTCAAGAACAGCATTTGCCCATAAAGCTGTCAAATGGCACTGTTAACTACAGCAATTTATTCCATAATTTAATGTAATCTTGACCCCTGTCATATGTTAATACACCATGAAGAATAGTGGGTAAAAAAAAAACATGCTTATTAATGAATTGTGGAGTAATGTGACACTGTCTTTTGCCACTTTCTTTTGAAATATCTTAATATTGGAATTAGTGAAGCCTAGACCATTTCCATGTGTAATTATGTTTGTCCATTTCTTGCTAGCTAATGCTGTGATTAGGAGACATTTAATTTTTAATTATGCTAGAAGTAGTTGGTTGATTTTGTGAATCAAGGGATATAGGGCTAACTTTAGACACAAACTCTTAACATAGATTTTAATTTGTTAGGAAATCTAAAATGAGTCAGGGGACTTAAGATGGTCATTGTTAAGATGACACTTTCTACTGCTTCCTGATTTGAGTTAAATTTACTAAATTTAAATGAGAAAATATGATTCATTTTTGTTTTGTTTGGGGATAGATAACATGGTTGACCAATGTTTCTAGATGATCACATTTCTAAATCCCCCACTGTGTTTGTGGCTAACATTTGCAGCCTGAAGGGATCTCTGTTCTTGCAGGAGACACTGCTTACTGCATGATTGTGGAAGAGTTTATAACTTGGATTAAATAGGGTGTGAAGAAGCACCCTATATATGAACAATTCTATGAGACAGGTTTCCAGAAAAGCAGAAGCAAGACCAGCAGGAACATTTATCTCTCTGCCTCCTGACTTCTGATACATAACCAGCTGCCTTGGGGCCCCACCCCCAGGCTGCCCATCATGACATCATCAACTGGGACGTCAAAAAAAATGCATTTAAAAGATGTTTCTTAGGTGTTGCTTCAGCAAAGCAGGTAACTAATAATACACCCACTAAAACCAGGCATGCGGAGAAATACCCATGATAACGTGTGCTGCTGATATCTTAACTGTCAACTACCCTTACCTAGTCTCAAAATAAGATTTTATGTAAGGAGAAAATAAAGACTACTTTAAGCTGTAGGTAAAATTCCCCTCATTAGGGATACTTCATACATAGAATACTTCATGCATAGGTAGATGCTGTGCATGTCTGTCTCTCTGTCTCTGTCTCTCTGTGTGTGTGTGTTTCTCAGACTTCATTTGACTATTTTTCCTAGTTATTTATACATAAATAAATTAAATTAGTTGATTTAGTGAGAAAGTAACAAAATAATCAGAGCTAAACTTTGAAAAAATTAACCACTTCATTTTACTAAATTTGCATTCAATGTTATAGATATTTTGGAGAACATCATGTGTTACTCTCTGATCTGAATTGGTCTGTCACTTGGTGACATAATACATATACTGAAAACACAAGAAGGGTAAGATTATGAATCATCACTTGACTACATAAATGCAGTTTCCCTCAAGAACTACATAATGTAGACTTAAAGTATACCACAACACAGTAATATTATTACTATAAAAATACTACTAGATTTAAGAATTCCCTTTCCCAAACCAGAGTCAGGGAATGCTTATGGGTAAGAATAGGGTAGCAAGGATAAAAGAAAAGTAATTTCACTTTACTAATTTTGTTGTTAACCTGTGTTTCTGTAATGCTTTTCAAGCAATGGGTTTATAGCTGACAATAATCAATGTCTTGCCTAGATGTACTAAAAGAAACACTCAGCTTTTTACTCTCCCTTGATACTGTACATCATGCTATAAATAACTGTCTTAGTCAGTCTTCTGTTGCTGTAGAGACATGACGACCATGGGACATAGCATAAAGGAAAACATTAATGGGAGTTTGCTCACAGTTCAGAGGTATGTACCATTGCCATCATACCATGAAGCATGGTAATATGCAGGCAGACGTTATCTCTGGAGAAGTAGTATCAGAAATTTCTACAGCGGGATTAGCAGAGAGCAGAAAAAGAGAACCACTGTGCCTGACTTGGGCTTTGAAAATCTTAGCCCATAAAAGTTTACAGACAAATTTAAATCTCTCCATTGCCTATATCAAAGCAAAATGTATTTCACAAAAGAAAGGGTCGCTTCTAGAGTTTAATCAAAACTGGTGTGAATTTCCTTCTCTAGTATCTCCTAGTTTAACAAAAGTCTCATAAAAGTATCATTAGATGCTAGTGTCTATTAACAAAATGTTTTAATCTCCACACAGGATGTTTGGTTACTTACAGAGTTTTGAAATAATGTTAGTGAACTTCACTAAACACTTTCCTTAAGAAATGTCCCAACAGTGCTTTCTGACTGTGAAGATAAATTCTTCTCAGTAAGTATACATTTCATTGAAAGACAAAACATCATAATCCTGTAATAAGTTAAAAACAAGTCTCCTATTAATTTGTGAGCATTAAGTATTGTCTTCATCCTTTTTTATTTTATTTATTTTTATTAGATGTTTTCTTTATTTACACTGCAAATTGTATCCCCTCTGAAAACCCCCCTATCCCACCCCCATTCCCCCTGTTCACCAACACACCCTCTCCCTTTCCTGGCCCTGGCATTCCCTTACACTGGGGCATAGAGCCTTCATGGGATCAAGGACCTCTCCTCCCACTGATGACCTACTAGGCCATCCTCTGCTACATATGCAGCTGGAGCCATGAGCCCCATCATGTGTACTCTTTGGTTGGTGGTTTAGTCCCTGGGAGCTCTGAGGGTAATGGTTAGTTGAAATTGTTGTTCCTCCTATGGGGTTGCAAACCCTTCAGCTCCTTGGGTTCTTTCTCTAGCTCCTTCATTAGGGACTTTGTGCTCAGTCCAATGGATGACTATGAGCATCCACATCTGTATTTGTCAGGCATTGGCAGAGCCTCTCAGGAGACAGCTATATCAGGCTCCTGTCAGTAAGCACTTATTGGCATCCACAATAGTGTCTGGGTTTGGTAACTGTACATGGGAAGGATCCTTTGGTGGCACAGTCACTGGATGGCCTATCTTCATTCTTTTTTTTTTTTAAGGTCATAGACAAGCTTTTTAATATCCTATAATTTACTTATTACATTACCACGAACCAGTTCTTACTGCCTCATCCAATACAGTGAACTCAAATAGTTCTTCGTATTGTCTGGCCTGTCAGAAATGGTCTCTTCCAAGATAACTAGTACCTCGGATTCAAGGAAGACAAAATACTAAAAACAAGAAAGTGAGTTTTGCATTCTTTTTTTTTTTTTGTCTTCATTCTTAAAAACGATGCATTCCTGGGGACTGGAGAGACAGCTTAGCAGATAAGAACACATATTGCTTTTGCAAAGGACCTGGGTTTGATTTCCAGTACCCTCATCTGAAGGCTTAAAACCACCTGTAAGTTCAGGTCAAGGGGGATCATATGTCTTAGCTTTTGCAGACACTTGCACTCACATACACAGATATACACACAATAACAATAAATAAATAATGACGATGTTAAATACATCATTTGAAGAAGGAGTTGAGTTTTACCTGTTCTTCTCTTTCTGACATCAAATGAGAGAACACTGAAGCATTGAATTTGTAAAATTTGGAAAAATGACTTAATAACTCTATTTTTAGCTTTGTTCCTCTTTACAAACACTTCTTAATCTGAGCCAGGCCAGGTGGTACATGATTGAGTTCTCAGCATTTAGGATACTGAGATCAGAGTATATCAACGTTGAAGCCAGCCTCATTTGTAGGGGGTGACAATGTCTCAAAAAACCATTACTAGAGCTCAGAAAGTGGCTCAGAATACAAAGCTATCTATGACCAAGCCTGAACCATGAGTTCAATTCCCAGAACCCAACCATTTGAAGGAAAGAAATGTCTCCTACTAGTTGTTCACTTATCAACACATGTATATGCACATATGCATGTGCACATGAACACTGGACAAAGAGATAAAATTTAATATTTAAAAAATTTGTTAACTAATATTTTACATTTTTGAAATGCTTATTTGGCATATGTACAGATTATGTCATGTATATAGTAAGTAATTGCTACAGAAATTTATTAATCTTGACCCTGGATTTCTACACTATCTTTGACCCTTAGTTCCTAGATAAAAGACACACACAGTCTTTATATTTACAATAAGCCTTAAACAGGATGAGATCTGGGTAGATACCTAGACTCTATGCTATTAGAATCTCCTTTTTTCTATTGCTAATCCCAAGTTATTGCTATCTATGTTTCATCTGGGCTGCTCTTAACTCCAATCAGACAGCCCTCAGGGCCATGTTTTTATGTCTCACTTAACTCATGGTGGCTTCTCCTTCCTCCTCCTGCACATTATTCTCCTCATGGTCTTCCTCCAACCAAAAGCTCATAAAACCTAAACCCCACCTAAGTCTCCTCTGCCTAGCTATTAGTTGTTGGCATCTTTACTTACCAATTAGAAATAACTTGGGGGCAGGGTCACTTAGTGAGGATCTACTGCAGACCTTCTGGGGCAACCAGTCTTGGGGGCCCAATATTAGCCATAAAGTACAAGCAGCCTCAGGCCTACTCACTACAAGTAAAACATACTGAAATGTTTATATATACACACATAGCGACATAGAAGAAAGGAAAAGAGAAGGGGAAGTCTAGAATACCCCTCGGTGATACAATGCAGTATTGAATTACACTAAAACTTACTCAGTGAAGGATGTGGCTGCTTATCGTGTAAGGGTGGAGAATTTTAGAGTTTTAAAAATAAGAGCA
>JADRCD010201872.1:3260-21625 GCA_019843815.1 Montemys delectorum
CTTTCTTTCTTTCTTTCTTTCTTTCTTTCTTTCTTTCTTTCTTTCTTCCTTTCTTTCTTTCCTTTTCTTACTTTCATTCTTTAATTCTCTATTTCTATTTTTCTTTCTTTCTTTCTTTCTTTCTTTCTTTCTTTCTTTCTTTCTTTCTTTCCTTCCTCATCTCTTTCCCAGACTGGCTCCCAACTCATATTCACCTGACTCTTCCTCCCAAGTGCCAAAAGGAGAGTATAATCATAGTTCATTATATAAACTCCTCTGTTGAGTTTAATTGTTCCTTGCTGAGATATGATTACAATGTATCTATGTATTTTTTTTCTTGTTGTTGTTTTTCCTCTTCAAAATTTTAGATTTGATTCCATTCCCTGAATCACAGGTTGTGGTGAAAGGTTGGATTCTACTCACTTGAATGTATAGAAGTGACTATGTCACACCATATTGAGAACATTAATAAAATTGTTTTGTTGAATAAATTCACTTCTCAGATTAGGAACTTCTATGCAGACCATATAAGGTGTAAAGTCTGCAGTCAAAACCATGTGAGCTAGTAACCATCTTAAGAAACGGAATGACACACCACTACTTAACACCTCCTAGGGCTTGAACCAGCCAGGTTCTAGAGAGATTCTGCAGTGAACATATGGGGCACTGCACATTCTGGGTGTTTAGAAACTTTGTGAGCTAAAAGATATTTGTTAGTTTACATTTTGGGGTAGTTGATATATAGAACACTTTTATGCAGTCAATGGTTGGAGTTAAAAGGTTGAATAGTTTTAAAGCTTTAAAGTATATCAGGAAAGGCAGAGCTTATTTTTATTTCATAAAAATTTCATACAGTTATGCAATGTATATTAGTTGTACCTAGTTTCAATCAATTCTATTTGAGTATGCCTAACTGTTGCAACAAAACTTACCTTCCAACTCCATTACTTTTAATTTTTAAAACAAATCAAGTCTGGTTTTCCTTGTCTATATATTCATGTCTCAGAGGTCACTGACTTGGGCAGGAAAGGCTGGCCAAAGGGCACCTTCCTCCAATTATGTGACAATCTCACCTTCAGCAGCCATCAACTGTGAGTTCATGTGTCATATCTATGCCATATCTAGAAGCTATCTTTTCACAACACTCATTCATAAACTCTGACTCATATTTTTCCATTTGTCTTTTGAGATGGTCCCTGAACCTTAGGGATGGGTAGAGTATGGTATCACAATATTCCCTGAGAGATAGGAATAAACATTTACTTACACCCCCAAAGACACACCAAAATATAGATACCATTAAAGTCAATACATTTTATTGGGGTTACCAACAGAAGTAGAAATGACTCAAAGACAGCATTAAAGGCTACTGTAGTCCATAACAACACAGGTAAGACTGAGGAACTGGTGTCTAGTCATTGTAATGTATAAAAGTGACTGTGTGGCATCTGAAATAAGGAGCTGGAATAATGTAATGATGGGAACATGGGGGACTGTAATAATAGGATGTCTTAATCAGAATTAAGGATATATGAAAAAGGCTTATGAAATCTCACTCGTTTGTAAGTTAATTCAAGTACAATTTTAAAAAGAAAAAAATTTGAACAGCAGTATTATACATTGTCTAAAATATGGCTCCCAGAAAATGAAAATCTCTGTACTAGTCATAGATTCCTTCTCTATTATATTAGGTTGCCAAGAACCATCCTCAGCTTTGAGAGGGGTTCTGAGGAAGAAGTGCTCTAAGTCAGTGAAAGGAATGACTCAAAGTCAAATCATGGGTCCAAGTTGATACCTGTGTTCTGCTCAAGATCTCTCTCTCTATCTGTCTCTCTCTGTCTCTCCCTCTGTCTCTCTCTGTCTCTCTCTGTCTCTCTCTGTCTCTCTCCATCTCTCTGTCTCTCTGTCTCTCTCTGTCTCTCTCTGTCTCTCTCTCTCTCTCTCTCTCTCTCTCTCTCTGTCTCTCTCTCTCTCTCTCCACACATACATGTACACACACACACACACACACACACACACACACACACAAATCAATTCAATGATTCACCCCAGGTTTCATTTTGATTATCCAGCAAATCAGCATTTTATGACCTTAGCTACTTAATTCTTAGAAAAAAAAAGCAACCACATTTTTCTTAACATTTCAAGTTAATTCAGAGATCTACCTGCCTTTTTAAGCACATTCATTAAGTTCACTGGATGGAATATGACTCTGAGATTACACCTCCCACGATGCCTGGGACTAAATTTGCTAAGTCTAATTGGTGATCTTGAACTCAGGAATCTTCCTGCTAAATTTATCTTTCTAACAAGCTGGTTCATACTATAGCTACCTCTGTTCTTTTAGGTTAGTGAAACCTCTCCTATATGTCATATTTCAGTCTTACAGTTTACGTAACTGAGAAATTGTATTTTTTTTTAATTTATGTTTTCTGAGTTCATTCAACACAGCCTTAAGAGCTGTCCCAAAGATCACAGCCTTTACCTATTTTTGCTAAGGAACAAAGACACACTCTTGCCTTTTGGACTTATGCTATCTCTGATTATCATAGAGTCGTTAAACTAGGCAGAGAGGAAATTCCCTGATAATCTAGGCAGGGAGAATATTTCCCAAAGAAGCCTCATGCCCAGCAACTGTCAATACTAATGGAGGCCCACATGCATTCTTGCTCTGCTTCAGGGGTTGGAAACTCTGTCAAACTGTCCCTTGTACATGGTCATGCAGGACTAAACATTAGGTCATAGCAACTCCAGAGAAACTTAACAAGACAAACTATTACCATTAATCTTGGTTGCCTATTACATCTAAATGGTAAGATCCTGTTGCTAAAGATGGCACACACTTTGGTTAAAGATAAGATGTGCTCACTGACGCACTAATGGCATGACTATGCCTAGGGCTATCCATCAACTTTGTTTATTGGATTTTGCATCTGCTCCATAAAAGAGACTTCATGCTTGATACTATGAACAGAACAGATTCCATTTTTTTTCTAGAAATTTAATACTATAAAACATAACAGCATGACATTTCTTGGTAATTGTTGTGTGTTTTAATTTTCTATAAATTGTTAAATATATCAGGATATTGAGTTGGATTTTGCTGATGGATTATAGTTGACTTCATAGGTGAAGTTGAATGGAACCCATTTGCAAGTCAAAAGATGATATTGTTTTAGTGTGTGTTTCCTTCAGCTCCTAAATTTATAGTTGTTTTTAATATATGAAGATACAATGTCATAGTCTTTTAGTTTCCCTTGTATGGTATTATAATCTATTATAACATATGGTAATCCAACTTACAACATTTTATTAAGAGATTTTATGTTTTATGTATTTATTCGTGTGCACTTGGGTGCCTGCAGAGGGAAAAAGAAAGCGTTGGATTTTGAGGAGCTCTATATACAGGTGGTTGTGAGCCATATAACATGGGTGCTAGAACCAAACTGCAGAACGTCTGGAAGAGCAGCAAGCCTCTGAACAACAGAGCTATTTCTTCAACCCTTACCATCTACGAAAGTAATATTTGGCTATTCTAAATAACCTCTCTGTCTTCCTCTCTCTCTGTCTTCCTCTCTCTCTCTCCCTCTCTGTGATATAAATTATGGTGTTGGATGTGTCAACTCTTCTTCACTACACTATACTATAGTACAATATGTTTAAGATTTGTGCTTCTAAACAAGTTAACAGTTTCTTTTACTCATAGATAAAATCACATGAATGAGGGTATATTTCCTTAATATGTCTTTGGTTATATCAAGTCACTTAGAGAAAAATGTCCCATTACATAGCTTAGTGTCCAAAATCACATCCACTGGGCTCCAAGGTTATATGTTCTGACTACCTTGATTCACAACACTGTCTTGCTACTAGATATTAAGCAAGATAGTCACATTTAGGAGCAGGCTTCTATATAACACACCTTTAATGTATCGTCTCCTATATTTTCAGCTAAATTTTTATGATACAATCTGAATATGCCCAGAGGTGTTCTGCTCAAATTCTTAACCTTATATACATGTCTACTCTTCCATACAAGAGTAAAAAATAATGTCTACTGATTTTTCTTCTCAAATTACGATTCTAAAATAAGCATGATAACATACTGCACAAAGCTATAGATGTTTGAGAATATAATTGTAATGTAAATAGTTCTTCCTAAGATAAGATTTTACTACATCATCCCTTCAAGAAGAGCACTGCATGGGAAACATTGTCTCCACCCTCCTCGTCTGCTTTGTTCACATGTCTACGTTCTTTTCCTTTTTCTTTAACTTAAATTTACTAAGACAGGAAGCATTGTCTTTGTTTACATTCTCAGCATCTCAGCATTAGTTTTCAAAATTTGTTGTTGTAAGGCATAAAAGATAACTACAAAATCAAAGACAGAGCATGTATCACTATTTTCAATTGTGAAACTTTTTCTACATTTTAAATACTTCTGAGATCTCAGCATTACCAATCTAGATATACTTAGAGTTAGACTACAAGTGTGTGCATAACTCACAGTAATTGAATTGCATTGTACAGTTTTACACTTCAGACATTTATTGTGTTCAACATGTGTTTTTCCTAATTAATTGACCTTATGTGTCCAAGGAGTCCACTCTTCTCTGGAAAACACACATCTTTTGGACACTTTTGTTGTGTCAGCATTGCTATGAAAAGTGTATTTTATTCCTTTGTTCCTTAGAGTTTCTGGAGAGAAAACAACTGTTTAGAAATGATGCCCTTAATAAAGTGTAGAATAGCATTGCCTGAGGAGCAGGCAAGATTAAGCAGTAGATTTAATGTATGAAACTGCATTTTCCATTGTTACAGCATAGGCTTTGGTAGCTCACCCTCCAAATATAAGCAGGATAGTCCCAGGAAGTGAGTGTTGTCTAGTGCCATCCTCTTTTCCCTTCCAAGTCACTTGAAAAAATATGACTGTAATCTTTATCTCACAGCATAGTTTCCCACTCACAGTTGGAAGCAATCATACCCTGGTAACCACCATGGGCAAGCAGTGTAGGAACACTGTAGGGCAATCCTGAAGACTCTGGGGCATATAGAGCAGAAATAACAAGGCTTTTTTTATTGTTACCTTTTGTTTGTTTGTTTTGAGCATTTGAATGTGGTGTTGTGTTGTTTTTTAAATGAGGTCTTACTTTGTACTTCAGGATGGGCTAGAACTCAGTACTCAGATCAACTGGCTTCGAACTCATAATAATCCTTCTGAATCATACCTCCCAAGTGTTGGGATTACAGATGGTAGAGAGCTCACATAACCAGACTGTGCAGTTTTGAGGAGAATTCACTGAGATGGCAGGGACTCCAAAATGGATGTAACACAGTAACCATGGTAGAGACAGAACAAAAACTTGAGCATTATTGCCCGTGTGGGCAGGCTTCATGTATTTCAAATGATTCAGGCATCATCCTTAAGTCCTTGAAGAATCCAACTTTCATCATTAAAGAGAACTATACCCTAAAAAATATTTTTTCATCCAAATATAATAATTAACTCTAGTATTTCTTATAAAGAAGTAACTTGCCTGTAAGTAAAAAGATAATTTAACTAATGTCTCTGAATATAGCTGGCATCAAAAAAAAAAGTATAAACTGGCAAAAGTAACTGATTACTGTAGATAAGACCCATGCAACTTTTTATCTCGGCTCTACACCTTAATGAAGTCAGGCCATTATTTGTAAGTTTCAGGCATTGATTTCAATTGTTTACCACTTAGTTACATAAAGTTATTTTATGTAACCAGCTATACAAAGTAAAGTCTAGTTTACTAGAAATAAAGCTTCAGTTGCAGTTTAAAAGGAAGTCCATCTTCTATTATATAATGGCTTACTGTTAATTTTCCTTATTGCTGAGGGGAATTTTGTAGGCAAAAAATTTATATTTTAACAATGAAAATAACCTCACAATTTGAACTCATTGTGCAACACATTTTCTCCGTTTACAGTATTTATTCAATAATTAAGTGTAAAATGAAATGATTAGTGCAGGTGCTGGCTCGCCTTTGGAACAACAGAATTTGCCCTACCTCATTTAAAGCAGCTGACTACGAGTTCTCCCAGACAAAGAAGAATGTTGCTTCACATCCTAATCTTAGACAACAAATATAAATGTGCAAGTTTGTCAGGAGACCTATACTGAAATGTTCTTTTAGAAGAGGTCATGGGAGTTTGGAAAAGAAGGAAAAAGCAATAGAAAAAGCCCAAAATGATAGTAAGTGCACATGTTCCATAAGTGTCATAATCTGAATGATAATAATTTTCATATGTAGTTTGATTTAACAAGTCATTAAACTCTTGCTGTTATATTTATATATGTAGTATTATGGAGTGAAAAATATTTATGATGAACAAATAAGTTTAGAATGAGTATGAGAGCTTATCAAGCAAAGTCAACATCCGGTTTGTTTCTGACACACATGTAGTCATGTATCTCTCGAGTGCTCCCCTCGTCATCTGAAGCCCTAAGTTCCCCGTCCCTGAGAAACTTTCCTTCCAGAATTGGACCTTGTCTAATACTAGGGTTGTTGTTCTTTCAATCACATTTCAGATCTCTGCATATCTATCTTCTCTTTCAAATATTTAATTCTTTGATGTGTTCACCTCTTTCTCTAATTGTTTTCATGCTTTGGATGTAACATTTTCACCTTTCATTGTATTACTATTTATTATAATTTTTAAAAAGACAAGCTATATTTTACATATTTTGAAAAATCCTATCACAACTTCCACAGTTGCAGTGGGAATTAGTCCAAATTCCCAAATATTATTCAAGGTGCTTCCCTACCCAGTTTCTGTCAGTTCATGATTATCTTGGACATTACCCTAAATACTTTATGCAAACTGGATCACTTGATTCCTCCCTCCCCCACCGTATGTTTTAAACATCAGTTAGGCTAGTGCTACAGTGGTCTGTCTATAATTTGTTCCTAAACATGAGATAAATCTTTTCTTCTAAGGTTATAGGTGAACTCCCAAAATAGGTTCTAATCTCACATCATATGTAATGAATCTTCTCTTACGTATTGATTTTGCTTTACTTCTTTATAGGGTATGACTTTGAAGGTTATTGAAAAGTTGATTTCAAAGAACAATAAGATTAGAAGTGACCATCAAGGAGTACAAGGCAGGAGTGTAGAAAGAATTTTAGTTGCTTTGAATCTTAGATGAAAGATTCAACTATAGACAGATGATAGAATCCTTGAGCTTAAGACAGTAGGGTAGTACATGTCTTAGGTCAGTATGGGATACAACACAAAGAGTTTTACGTTAGCTTAGGCTATAGAGTGAAACACTCCTTCAAGATCACACCAAAGTGTGGATGTTACAGTCCTACTCAGTAGGGGAGAAGCAGAGGGAGAGAGGGATTTGGGAGAAAGAGAGCAGGGGGAGGGAAAAAGGGAGGCCTGTTCAGATATGGGAGAAGATGGAGGAGAAGTACAAAGGATCAGAAATTTTAAAGTAGGTGTTTAGCAGTGGGACAGGGGAACTGGGGGTATCCCCTAGAAAGTCCCAAATTCCAGGGACCTAAGGGGTTTCCAGAACCCAACAGGGAGGACATTAGTTGAAATATACAACAAAGGGGAGACAGAGCCTGTAGAGATGATATCCAGTGAATAGTCAGAGCCCCTGGTTAAGGGATGAGGCCAACCACCTACCTCAAAAATATTAATCTAGAATTCTTCCTGTCAAAAGAAAATGCAGGGACAAGTGTGGAGCACAGATGGAAGAAAAGGCCATCCAGAGGCTGCCCACCTAACAATCCATCCCATCTGCAGACACCATTGCTGATGCCAAAAGTGCTGTCCCCTGAGAGGTTCTACCACAGCCTGACCAATACAGATAAGGATGTACATGTATGCAGTCAGATATCTGACTAAGTGTGGGGACTCCAATGGAGATGTTATGGCAAGTATTGTAGAAGCTGAAGGGGTTTGCAATCCCATAGGAAGAACAACAATATCAAACACCCAGAGACCCTGAAGCTTCAAGGAACTAAACCACCACCCAAAGAGTTCAAATGGGGGAATCCATGGCTCCAGCTGGATATGTAGCAGAGGTTTGCCTTATCTGGCATCAATGGGAGGGAAGCCCCTTGGTCCTGTGGAAACTCAATGGCCCAGCGTAGGGGAATGCTAGGGCACTTAGGCAGGAGTGGTTGGGTAGGAGGTAGAACACCCTCATAGAGGCAGGTGGCAGGGGGGAAGGCATAGCGAACTTGTGAAGGAGAAATTGGGAAAGGAACAACATTTGAAATGTAAATAAATAAAATAAACAATAAAAATGAAAAAAGAAAAAAGACAAAGAAAAGGAATATATATAAACTAAGTACTTGTGTTCTAATCAGAATAGTGCAAATATATTACCATTTTTTCATACATTTTACAACATCTAGAAGAGAAAAATGTGAATGTAACAATATCAACAACAAAAAACCTAAAGCTATGATTCTGACATGATCAATTCACTATAGACAGATAGGTAGATAGATAGATAGATAGATAGATAGATAGATAGATAGATTGATAGATAGATAGATGTGATCAAGTTCAGATAATGACTTCATATATATAACCACATATCTGGCAATAGCTTTAAATATATATATATATATATATATATATATATATATATATATATATACTTTTTCCAAATATATATGTATATATGAGAGGGAGAGAGAGAGAAAGTAAATTTTAGTGCAAAATGTACAAGGGTTAAATGTCAGCTGACACAGGTACTAACTTACAAAATTGTAGTATTAAAATTGTAATATGAAAATATGGGCTCCAAATTAGAGCAGTTTGGATCATCCTGTGTATTCACATCTCATTGTATTAATATTTCAGGATTAGTATTAATCTTATTTTTATATAATTTAAGAAGCTAGGCACAATTTTAAATAATGAAATCCTTGCGTGGAACAAAAAGCACTCTTTCCAAAATGAATTGAGGAGATGTTTTCCATTAGCGCTGTTCATGGTTATGTTGCAGGATGCATGAAATGAAGGTGCTGGCAATATTTCACCAAAGAAGGAAACAGCTGGCTATAATGACAATACATCTAATATATTTCTCATAGGCAGGAAAGAAAATTAAATCTCATGGTTTGACATTCTGATAAACTTTGGAAGGATTTCACACTGCTTTTGCTTTGTTTTTTGTTGTTGTTGTTTTGTTTTGTTTTTTGTTTGTTTGTTTTCTGTTTACAAGTGAATTTACCTAAAAAGTTTAGGGTTTTTTGGGTTTTGTTTTGTTTTGTTTTGTTTCCCTGTTTATGATTGGCTGGTATGCCAGAGGCTTAATGGAATGTTGGAGCTCACTAGTGCTCATTGTGCTTATTGGCTTGCTGACAACTGCAGAGTAGATATGCTCTTCTAGGGTCTAAGTGGACATCAATGGTGTTATCAAATGGATGGCATAGTATTAGTTGCTAACACACACACACGCACACACACACACACACACACACACACACACACACACACACACACACCAAAAATAATATTCATTAATCCAACAGAAAGAACAGCAGGGACCTCCATGGAAATGAAACACAAATACAATACAAGGGTGTGGAGATTCTCAATGACTGATTAGTGACTTTACACTCACACAAGCTCTGCTGACTCCAACTACTTTTGTAGAAATTTTAATGCAGCATAATCACTGTGACTTCAATTAAAGGTTACATTGAACTTATTTCCAATGACATTTACTTCACAAAAATAGAAAAGGGATTTCATTATCAATGTAATCTCCCCAGATTAAATTCTTCTCATGAATCTTATAATTATGTCACTATGACATTTAGTACATAAAATGGAATTATGAGATTTATTTTCTATTTTTAAGATTATACTTTTCTCAGACTGCCTCTTTATATTTTTGCATTCAAATTCTGTCTTCATTTGTGAATTTGTGTGCAGTTTGGTGTGTTTAGCATTGTTTCTAATGCATTGTATACATACTCAGATCTGAATTGAACAATTTACATAACCATTTAAATCTCATTTCAAAAAATACATGTGACTCCACCCTACCAAGATATGAGATGAAAACCATGCATGCTGCTACTTTACCACACTTTTCTAGAGATTAAATAATTGTTATTGTGTACATAAAAATATCCAACCTGTAGGCTGATGATCTTCCCAGTCACAAGAGCTCAGTCTTTTGTGTATCTCTTATATATGTTAATGGGGAGTTGGTATCAATATTCCTTCACAATATAGACTACTTCACTAATGTATAGTTAATCACTTCCAAATTTATGATATAAAACAATGAAATGTTTCTTGTCAATGGTTCATGATCACTGTGGTTCAGTATAAAATTGATCAAGAGTCCTGATGATAAAAAGATGAGTTGACACAAGTACCTCCATGTGAGGACTGTCAGTAATTTTGCAGAAGATGGCTAACACAAGCTGAACAGCATTTGGACTTAGAGTATACTCACATAGATACCACATTGTATTTTTAGGTCAAGTGAGACGTCAAGTTTTGAGCATAGAAGCCTACGTTTCTTCCCTTGTGACACCCACAGAAAAACTATACATGCTTTATTTGAAGTTTTCCTCCTCAAACTCTTCCATATTATTATGTGATAAAACACTGAAGATCTATTTTATTTAATATTTTAACTTTTCTGTTTGACTATTCATACATTTATATAATGGAATTTGATCACGTTAATCACCATTCTCTTCCCTATAACTATTCTTGTCCTCTACCCCTTTCCCTCCTAATGTGCTCTCTCCCTTTTCTTCTCCCTTTCCGTCTCCATCTTCCTCTCCCTCTCCCTCTCTTTGTCTCTCTCCCCTTTTTATCTCTCTCCTGAGTGTTCCCTTAGTGTTGCCTGCACGGACATGGCTTTAGGACCATGGACAGGACCATGGGTATCCTCTCAGTGACACATCCCTGACAAAACCTGCCCCTTAGTCCTCCAGAAGCTTAATTGTCAATAGTTGCCCAGGTAGGAATGTGATTTTATAATTTCCTCAACCATGCTGTTATTTTAGCTGATCTTCCATACTTTGTCTGTCTTTTAATATTTAAGATGAATTGCCCTTCTCTAATGTCATTTCAGTTTAACAGTATCTACAATAATGAAGCTAAAAAGAAAAGAGTTAAGTTTGTTTAGTTTTCCCCTTTTGTTTAAAAATACATATTTAATATGAAAAGATTCAAATGAATTTGATAATTTTATGAGTATATTCTTTTAAAATTAGGGTGTAAGTATAAGATGTAAATTTTAATTAAGATAATTCAGGTAAAAGGCTTTGGAGGTGGATCTGTGGACAAGAACACTTAAAGATCTTTCATTTGACCTGGATTTGGCTCCTATCACTCATATGATTCTCACAACTATCCCTACCTCCAGTTCTATAGGATATATGTCCTCTTCTGAATTCTGAAAGCCATAGGTAAAACATTGTATACATACATATATGCAAGCAAAGCACTCATACATATACAGTAAATTTAAAAGATAAATTTAGAGAATAATTTAAACAAAACAGAAATACTACATTTCTTTGATTAAAAAGATAATCAAAATGTAATCAACTAAAATTGATCAAAGCAAAGTTCACTTGATCATGAAACTGATCACCTCAAGTGTAGAAATTCAAATGTGCTATGAAAGTATAAGTATTAATCAAAAAAGAGAAATTGAGAAGTTTATATTTAATTTGCAAAAATACTCCAGCTTTTATAGCATTTGATATACCTTAAAAACTTTATCCAAAGTAAATTGGCATAACTTGTTGCCCTGTCAATTAAGGTCAAAGTCTATTATTGTCTGATAGCCTTCCTGGCATAGTACAAAATGGGAAAGTTCATTGGTAGGGCCTCTCCTTCTCTGACCTTGCCTATGGAGTTAAAAACAAAAAGCCATATGCAGAATGTCATGTAGTTATAGTCAAGTTACAGGTTCAACTTAGTTTCTCTGGATAAGAACTAGTTCAGCTAGAACCTGAGATTCCTGAAACACTTCTTTATACTAATGAGGTATTTTTGTATCCTCTGCCTTCACCCAATAACAGTTGCCTAATCTGGATGTTTTTACACCCCATCCCCATAATTATGTAAGATTTGAATCACCTCAAGTAAAATTCATTGTGCCTCCCTCAAGCTGGTCCTTGTGAGTCTTCTTCACTGTACATATTCACAGAGCTTCCACACTCCCTTTCTGTCACCTCTGCTCCCTTTGCACATGGGAAGCCATATACGCTGACACCCAGAAGAATAAGTAGAGTCCCAAAGCTAAATAATTCTACTGTATGAATTTTATTGAACTCTCTTCCTCACAGTTCATTATCTTAACAAAAAGTCTTAAGGTTTACTTTTAATTGTGTTTTTTCAAAATTATAATAACTGTGCTTAGCTATAACATCATGACGTTAATCTAATTGAGCATAATTTTAGAAAATTATTATATCTGATGTATGCCTAAGTATATTCCATATTGTGAACCCAGTGAAACAAGATACTATCTTGATATAGTAAATCTCTTGCATTTGGATATATTTTCAAAATCTGTATTAGTGGTTCATGTAGTGATATTTTTAAGAGTATAAATAAATATGATTCAAAATCAATATGAAATTCCACATAAGATACAAAACACAGTTATTGTGAGCAAAAAGAAATAAGCCAATAGCTTAGAAAGCATGATTATAAAATACACTACAAATTTATAGTATCTATGGTGCTTGCATATAAACATATATACCAAATAATACTACATGTATATATATAGAGATATGTAGTATATACATATACAAAAATGTTATATATATATATATATATATATATATATATATATATATATATATATAACACACACACACACACACACATATATATATAAACACAAAGACAGCACATGAGAAAAATGATTTGTTATTTCTATCTGGTTTAATTTATTTAACATTAAGAATTCAATTATATGTGTACTCCTTTGTTGATGGCTTAGTCCCTGTGAATTCTGGGGAGTCTGCTTGGTTGATATTGTTGTTCTTCCCATGAGGTTGCAAACCCCTTCAACTCCTTCAGTCCCTTCTCTAACTCCTCTATTATGGAACCCACGCTCAGTCCAATGAGTGGCTGCTAATATCTGCCTCTGTATTTGTCAGGCTCTGGAAGGGCCTCTCAGGAGACAGCGGTTTTCAAGCTCCTTTCAGCATACACTTCTTGGACTCCATATAGTGTCTGGGTTTGGTAACTGTACATGAGATGAATCCCCAGGTGGGACAGTCTCTGGGTGGCCTTCCTTTAGACTCTGCTCTACAGTTTATCTCCATATTTTCTCCTGTGAATATTTTGTTCTCCTTCTAAGAAGGGCCAAAGTACCTACACTTTGACCTTCCTTCTTATTTAGTTTCATGTGGTCTGTGAATTATATCCTTGTTTTTTGGACCCATTGGGCTAATATTCACTTATCAGTAAGTGCATACCATGTGTGTTCTTTTGTGACTGGGTTACCTCACTCAGGATGATATTTTCTAGTTCTATCCATTTGCCTAAGAATTTCATGAATTCATCATTTTTAATAGTTGAGTAGTACTCCATTGTGTAAATGTACCACATTTTCTGTATCCATTTCTCTATTGAAGGACATCTGAGTTGTTTTCAGCTCCTGACTATTATAAATAAGGCTGCTATGAACATATTGGAGCATGTGTCCTTATTACATGTTGGAGCATCTTTTAGGTATATGCCCAGGAGTGGTATAGCTGGGTCTTCAGGTAATACTATACCCAATTTTTTGAGGAACCATCAAACTTATTTCCAGGATGGTTGTACCAGCTTGCAATCCCACCAGCAGTGGAGGAGTGTTCCTCTTTCTCCATATCCTCCCCAGCATCAGCTGTCACCTGAGTTTTTGATTTTAGGCATTCTGATTGGTATGAGGTAGAATCTAAGGGTTGTTTTGATTTGCATTTTCCTGATGACTAAGGATTGTGAACATTTTTTCAGGTGCTTCTCTGCCATTCGATATTCCTCATTTGAAAATTCTTTGTTTAGCTGTGTACCCCATTTGTAAAAGAATTATTTTGTTCTATGGAGTCTAACTTCTTGAGTTGTTTGTAAATATTGGTTATTAGCCCTCTATCAGATCTAGGATTGGTAATGATCTTTTACCAATCTGTTGGTTGTCTTTTGTCTTATCAACAAAGGAGTACACATAGCTCCAGCTGCGTATGTAGTAGAGGATGGCCTAGTAATGCACCAATCAAAGGAGAAGTCCTTGGTCCTATGAATGCTAGATAGAGGGTGGGGAGGTGGAAATGGGTGGGTGGGAGGAGGAACACCATCATAGAAGCAGAGGGAAGGAGGATGTGATAGGGTGTTTCCTGGAGTGAGGGAAACCAAGAATGGGGATAACATTTGAAATATAAATAAAGAAAACAGTCAATACAAAAAGAATTCAATTATATGAAAGACTTCATAGAGAAAAGACTTCTCATTGTATTCCATGTAGCAAAGTATTTACACGTGCCGTGCCATTCATCTTCAAAGGCTTGAAAAAATTATGCTGCAGGGAAACCCTATAAGCATAAAGAACACAGTAAAGCCTTTGCACATACTGTCTTCTTAAATGTCATTAAAAAAGTCATACTGATGAAAAACTATTTAAATATGGTAAAGCATTTATATTTAAAACTTAGCATTAACTAAATTAAAATGTTGATGTTTGTGTATGGGTAAAAGCTCTTGGTATGTAATCAATTTGGTAAAACGTTAGGATTTCACAATAGTATTTAAGAAATGAATGAACTTATACTAAAGGAAGCCTATGACTATACAGAATGTGTTAAGGTCTTTTATATTACACTTTCCTGCATTTACACAGGATTATGTATTTGGGGGAAGAAAAATCAGACAATATGAAGAATCTGCTCAAGCTTCTCTATATCCCTAAGCTCATATAGAGCAAAGCTCCATGGATTTAAACAATGAATTTAGCCATTTTGATGTTCAGAAGAGTAACTTTATAGATGTATATTAGTAACTTTTCTGTTGCTGCCATAAAATCTAAGGCAATATCTAAGGCACCTTATGGAAGAGTTTATTTTGGCTATTAGTTCTAGGTGTATAAGAGTTCTTCATGACAGGGAGGCATAACCTCAAGTATCAGGCTTGGCAATTGAAACAGAAAGCTAACAGCTCACCTCAGCAAGAAGAACGAAACAGAGTATGAGCTGGAAGAGTGAGGATTTAACCCTCTCTCTAAACTTGTAAATAACATTGTAAAGCTTTTATATATTATCTTGATGTTAGTAGACAGGAATGAAATCATAAAAACTAAAATTTCTCAGGTAAACAATTTGGTAATGACATTAGAAACCAAAGTAGTTTCCAGTTTCAAAAAAAAAAATCTTGCTTCATCTTTTTTTTTCATTATAACCATGAAAAAATATGTAATTTCTCATATTCATTCAAGAAATATGATGATGTTATGCCATTATAGTTTACAATGGTAATTTTTTGAGTGATGAAGTATGAATTGTGTATGGCAAATTTTTTTACTAAAGTTTACTTGGGCATTCCTATATTCCTTCATTTGTTTCTATTTCTCTAAATATTAGGCAGTATGTGAGCATGATATTCAACTAATACTGCTTTTAAAAAATGTGGTGCAATTATTAGTTTTGCTTATTGGTATTTTTACTAATTCCCTGTGATAATCCTAATAGTATTCCACTCTTACTTGAAAGTCAATAACTAGGCAGGGCTACTTTTGAACTTACGATCATTATGTGTAAGACTTCTGAGAATTTGGATAGAGCAGGTACTCCTAATATTTCATGTTTGATGAATATATGTTAGTAATGTAGATGTTAAGATCACTAATAACAAAGGATATCAGAAATATTCAATGTATTATGTACGTATCTAAAGAAGCATTTTTACCTACAGAATAGACATGTAAAACAGTAGGATATTCAACAATCATCAGTGGACATGTCATAACATGGAATAATGTACTATAGCTATCTAAATATTGTTTGAAATTACATGCTCAGTTAGATATTTAATATTGAAATACTGCTCTCTATGGAAATCAGGCAGAGATTTAGAAAAATCTAACTGCAATGAGTTTTTTTCTACCAAATGTTTGTGTAGTGTATGTTTGTGTGTTTGTGGTTTGTGTGTATGTGTGTGTGTGTGTATGTGTGTGTATGTGTGTGTATGTGTATGTATTATTATTGGCATATAGACTATGGATGATATGTTGAAAGAAGATGACATATTTCTGAAGTGATCTGTCTGCCCTTTTTATAGTGGTTCTAGGGATCAAGCTAAGATTCCAAAGGTTGATCTTCAAGCCTTGAAGGGAACTCATATTTTTCACATTTAGGCATCTCACTGGCATCCAAATAAGATTTGTAGTAGTATTCTAACAACAACACTATTATGATTCAAATTTCGTGAAATACAGATCAAATGGAATAATAAATCCTATGTGCAAATAAAAAAAAACTATAGTTCTGAGACTAACACAATGTGTCAACACAATTAAGAACACTTGCTCCTCTTGCAGAGGCCTCAAGTTTGATTCTCATCATCCACATTGGGTGGCTCACAAGCACTATTAACTCTAGCCCCAGAGAGTCCAATGCCCATTTCTGACCTATGCAGCACCCATTTATATGAGATATATATGCAGATACATGCACATACATTAAGTATAAATAAAATAAATTCTCATCTCCTGTTCTATACAAATGAAATCTTGAAAATGTTTAACTTCCATTTTTCTTAAGAGTGTAATGGAAGTCTATTGTGTATGTACAACAAATTCAAGAAAAGCACTTTCCAGTTGGCATAGGCTACTGGCTTGTAAAATTAAAAATCTAATTCATTTAACTAACATGATTCAATCCATGGGAATTTAGAAATGAGGATTTGTATTTTCAAAGGTAGATGTTCAAAGGTAGATTTGTATTTTCAAAGGTAATAGAAAATATAGCACTTTATTTAATTACTCAATTTCAGAAAATAGAAAAATATTTCCACTTGACTCTATTAGAATATAGCCTTACGTACTTCTTATTCATAAAATCTGTGTGTTTGCTTGCATCATTTCATCACTTCTCCATGGGGGACTGAATATTCCTGTTGCTTGTCAGTTTCTAGTTGATCAGTACATTCCTGAAATCATGAGTTAATGTCTAAATATTTCCAAGTCAATAAGTACCAATTGAACATTAAAAATACCATCTGCATTTATAAGTACATGTCAGGTAAAATAAGTTATTACAACACTGTTCTGTCATGTCCAATTTAGTATAATTCTATAATACTCCAAGGTAAATGATTAAATACAAGGTAGATGTAGATACATTTATTTACCCACATTCCTTGGTGAGAACAAATAGTGCTAATAAAGATTTCTAAATGTAAACAGGCAGTAGAAACCAAATAACTCCAAAAAATGACATAACTAATCTAGAGCCTCCACGTTGTGACTGACATCGAAACTGCTTGTTACCAAAGTGTTATCGTTGTCATTGATAGAGACCCTTGAGTTGAGTGGTATGGGGAGCAAAAACAATTGGAACATATTTGTAAAAAAAAAATAATAATAGAAACACCACTTCATTTCGACTCTAAAAATGAGCACAGGATCAGACATTGTGGAACACTATACACTCTATACATTTTTGATGCCTATGAACATGGGAATGGTTCACTCAAAATAGAGTCCTGCAGCTTCCATTGATTCAGATGGGGTATACATTCAATATCTGACTTGATTTTGTTTGGTTGGTTTTTTGTTTGTTTGTTTGGTTTTGTTTTTGTTCTTTTGTTTGCTTTCTTGATAACTCAATACAGGAATTATTTTATCCAAGTTGGAAATATCTTTCCTACAAAGTTACAGAACTCCATCAAGTATAGCTTGATGATGTTTCAGCTAAATACAATGAAAAACAATTTCCAAAACAATGACTCAAACTGACACATTTGCTGCATTGTCACATATAATCACCTAGTTCCACACACTGGCTTTTATTTTTCTGGAGATGGTGCCAACAGATGTTAATATGGTATAAAAGAACATGTCAAGTGTCACTTACATATGTTGACAGTGTTAAAAGAACTCAGCTCAATAGGAACATGTTCTATGACTACTGTCTTTCTTCTTTATAACAACTTATTGAGGGCCCTGCCCTCAGTTTAAAGCCTAATCCTACTGTATCATATAGCAGTTCACTATAACCCAGAAATATTGTCTTCTACATACTAACTCTGAAAGAATGCCATGCATGCTCCTTGTGTGAAACATACTTCCCAGTATGCTTGTCCTGGACAATGGGAAAGGAAGCAGGAGGCTTCTGTTCTAGATGTCTGATTAGACTGAAG
>JADRCD010201873.1:7174-37543 GCA_019843815.1 Montemys delectorum
AGAGAGAGAGAGAGAGAGAGAGAGAGAGAGAGAGAGAGAGAGAGAGAAAGGAAAGAAGGAAGGAAGGAAGGAAGGAAGGAAGGAAGGAAGGAAGGAAGGAAGGAAGAAAGAAAGAAGGAGAGAGTGGGGAGAGAAAGACAGGCCAGCCTGAATAAAAGACACCTAAGCTTTTCCTTTGCCCTTCCCACCATATGTGTGTGCCCAACACACACACACACACACACACACACACACACATACACACACACACACAAAATAGTAATTGAGAAGACAAAACCACATAAGGACAGATTCTTTGTTGAGTGTTTGCTGAGAACGCAGAGGCTGGCCTGTGCTGGGGTGAGGGCTGCAGGTTAGTGGCCGGGTTTGTGTTGCTGGGTCTCATTGCTTAAGAAGGAAAGGGTAGTTGGTTCACCGCTATCCATTGACTTTTCAGTTGTTGGATTTATTGGTGCTTTCTATTGGCTGGTTTTGGTTGGTTTTGTTCCCTGTGTGTTACAGTGGCGGTGGTGTTTTGTTGAAAGGGATCTCGCTGTATAGCTCTGCCTGGCCTGGCCCTCTCTACGTAGACTAGGCTGGCCCTCAACCCACAGAAATCCTCCTGCCTCTGTCTCTCCTGAATGCTAGGATTAAAAGTGTATTCTCGCACACCCAGCCTTTATTAGCTATCTTTAAACTCTCAACTAGCCCAAAAGTGTGAACATTAGACTCCATTTTACAGTGACGAAATCTAAAAGGATAGGTCCTTTGTTCGAGGTTAGATCGCTAGCAAATGACTGAGTCAGACTTGAAACCCTGTTCTCAGATCCTGGACTCACCTTTTCTCTGCAGTCTGTCTGTTCTGGAACAGACCATGAGATGGGAGGCAGAAGCCTACAGGGTCCGACTATGGAAAATCAAATCGAGGGGGCAAAGGAGGCGAAGGGCTCTGTTCCTTGTGTCACAGACAGCAAACTGGAGACTCCCAGAAGTGATGTCTCTGGTCGCATACAGTAGTGGGTGGCAGAGCTAGATGTGAATGCACCTGAGAAGGAATCCTTGGCAAGGGAGTTTCGATACTTACCGAAGCCCAGACCGTGGACTCTGTGGAGATGGATAAGGCTGGGTGGGAAGCGGTGGCTGTCGTGGGTGACCTCAGCCTTACACCTCGTGGCCATGGAAACCTCCAGTAGAGAAGAGTAGCCAAGGGGACGGGAATAGATTTAGTCTCCTTAACCTCTCTTCTTCTTCAAGTGCCCAGGAATTCCTTACTGCCTATGTGCACACTTCCTAAGAAAAAGGGCGAATGCCGAGCCATGCTCGTGAGATGGTACTATAACTCCAAAATTGGCAAGTGTGAGTGGTTCCGCTATGGAGGCTGCAGAGGCAACGAGAACAACTTCCCGAGCAGAAATCAGTGCCAGACAGTCTGCACAAACACCTGACTTGTCAAGACAACCAGCCTTACATGGAGTCAAGCTCCCTAGGGGGTCCTGAAGGGTTTTATTTGTGAATAAAAAAAAGTGCATCTCTCAAAATATATTTCCCTAAGCTTACATCTATCTCCGAAATTGTATAGATGTTGTCATTCTGTTTAAAAAGCCTTCCTTATGGAGTACACATACTCAAGTACACGGGGAAAATTTAGAAGTGCTGCTCACTTCTTAGTATGAATTACTCATGTTACCCACTGATAGAAAAATACTTCAAAGTAAGGGGGTGAGCTGGAAGTCAAAGGGTCTAAACCGAACTAAAAAAATGACCCTCAATTAAGGGATGTCTGTGCCAGGTCCCACACTAAGCAGAAACAGGAAGAAAGCGGGGAGAGAACATGGGGGAAAAACTGAAGATTTTAAGACCACTCTTAATTCTTAAAATAGGGTGGTCTTACCTGTTACTAAAGTCAAGCCATGTCTTTCTGTTCCATGGAATGAGAACTGAAGAGCCCTGGTCCCAGGGGCCTCTGGTTTGCCCTAAGCAGCAATTATTACCCTGTGACGGGAGTGGAGGGTGACATGGATCTAGTCCACTGTCATTTCAAGGATGCATAGGTACAAAGATAGGCAGGGAGTTTTTTGTTGTTTTTTTTTTTTTTTTAAACCACGGAGTGGAGCCTTCGAGATGGCTCAGTGGGTAAGGGTGCTTGCCACCAAGCCTGACCACCTGAGCATGATCCCTGAACACTCACATAATGGAAAAAAAAAAAAAAAGAGAGAGAGAGAGAACCATTTCCTGCAAGTTGTCTCTTTCTGAACCTGGTACTTGCCCTTTGGCTAGCCTGGCTGGTCAAGATCTGGGAATTAGCCTGTCTCCAGCCCCAGCCCCAGGTATTCTGCTGCACTTAATTGTTTTATACACATGTGCTGGGGATCGAACTCAGGTCCTCTTGCTTGTACAGCTGGCACTTAGCTGACAGCCTTCTCACTGGACCCCTGGATTGCTATGAATTACTCTGAGGGCTCTGAGGAGCCAGCAAGCCTCATGAGTGTGTCTCTCAGCACTATGGCTGGCACAGAGACATGCAACACACGCAGCAGTGGGTCTGAGCGATTTCAGAAGCATTCCCACACCTCTCTGAGGCCATATTGTCTCCATGACCCTTAGAGAATAGCCAGCCTCACAGGCCTGGTGTAAGGATCCTCTAGAGAAATGCTAACATGGCAGAGGCACACCTGAATTGTTGTTCACAACTCCAGAATGAATCCCTCCCTGGATTCTGTACTTCGATGACCCAGTTGTCCCGTACTGTCCCACCCTTCTAACCCAGGTCAAGAAAAACAGAAGCAAGTGAGGAAAGCAGGTGTTATAGCTTCTCCATTGCTTAAAGTGATCACTTTATTGGTTGGAAAAAGGAGATGCTTTTGTGGGACCAGGAAGAAATGCAAAGGCCAGAGAAAAAGGAGGCCACAGGAACGACACCAGATGCACGGTCCAGCAGGAGCAACCTCTCTCCATTCCTCAGGTTGCTGGTGGCTGAAGCTGGAAGGAGAGACCATGGCACTGTCATCAATAACATCTGTCACACTAGACCCGAGGGTTACCCAGCTCCCCCGCTAGCCCATCACACTTGCACACACAGCAGAGCACTACCTTCTTGTGGGCTCTACCTGCATTTCCCAGCAACTTCCGGGCTTGCCTCTTGTGCTTCAAATCAAACCTGTTCCGGGACCTACTTGGATATACCACGGTCCCAAATGAACCTTGTAGCCTCACTGGAGACCCATAAACATTTATTTCCCTAAGAATCTTCCTTCTATCACCAAAAAGTCCCACCATGCCTTCATTCCTCAGATCAAGCTGAGTTACACTGACCAGATAGATGCTATTTACCCCATCCTAAAAGCACATAATTGTGGGCAAGGAGCTAGAGAGGCTAGGTAAGGGTCAAAGCTGAAGTCTGGATTGTAGTCATCCCGTTTGCAATGCTCAGCACGCAGTTCAGCATTCATGGAGATAAGAGACCGTTGGTATCATAGCAGGGTACAGGGTCCTTGGAAGACTGTAGGGCTCTCCTACCCACTGAACAGCATACTTTGAAATAACAAGCATGAGGCCTTGGGCACACTCCCTCTCTGAGTTTCAGTTATCTCTGTGTGCGCTAAGGGAGTTCAGCAAGCTGTGTTTGCAACCAAAGGCTTGTCCAAGTTCTTGCTCAACCTGCTCCCTCAGCCTCAGACAGCATCCCCGCCCCAAATCTCACCAAACCACCAATCATTGCCTCATACTTTTATGCCAGGTCAGGATCACCCCTGGGGAGGCTTTTTCTGATGGCTCCTACACCATCCCTCCTCCCTCAAGCCTGGGTGACATTTCTTCATCTGTTTCCCACAGCAGTGGGCACTGATGAGTGACACAGACTGCATCATCAATCACTGCACTGCAAGCTGGGGAGGGGGGGCTGTGAGGGAGAGTGGTCACCTTTCTGTCCTAGAATCTCAGACAACCACACTGCAGGATCACCTAATAGGACAACCAAATATCTGCCTCAGTTTCTCCCTTTTAAACACTTACTGTGTGGCATCATGCTATATTTAGTGTTTAAGTGAATGTGTGGTTTTTTTCCTGTGTGTACCTATGCATACCCCACGTGTGTGCAGTAACCTTGGAAACCAGAGGAGGGCATCTGAGCCCCTCAACTGGAGTTATAGATGGTTATCAGCAGCCAGGTGGGTACTGGGACCCAAACCTGTGTCCTCTGCAAAAGCAGTGTTTTTAAACACCTGCACCACCTCTCTAGCTCTAACTTAATAGTATTTTAGTTTTAATCACATACAAAGGGAAAGGATAACTCACAAATTTCTCTTTTTAGTGTCTGAGACACTAAAGGTACTGAATTTAGTCCTTGCTATCTCAGATGAAATACTTAGCTCATTATCAGACACAACTAATAAATGCAACCAAGGTTAGCGACCTTGACCACATTTGTCCACAAAAGTGGGCCTTTGGAGTAAATGAACAGCAACCCTTCTGCCCCTCACTAGGCACACAAAGGGATACCATCCCTTCAACCGCACCAGCCATTGTCCCCTCCCTAGGACACAGCTACCTGCTCCCAAATCCTAACTTACTGAAGTTCCTGGTAAACAAAAAGGGAGTTCAGCCACTACTTACCAGCAAACCGCACTGTTTGTTATGAAATGGTGACCTGGCCACTGCTTTCTCCTGCCTCCATCCCAAGCAGGGTCCTCTCATCTGCTCACTCCCTGGTGAGTCTGGGAATCTTCTCCTGCTCTCTACAGTCTAGCTACAGGGCAGCATACTCTAGCAGAGTCCTTTGGAAATGTTGGAGCGAGTGTCTTTGTAAGGCCACACCTCTCTGGGTTGAAACAATGACCTCGAAGCCCTAAGATGAACTGTCCCAGGCCCCAGATACCTTTGGCTTCTCTTTCATGTGTCTATTCAGCCTTCATGCCCTTCCTTCAATGCCCCAGCGATGTTTTTGCCTTCATATCGCTGCCTCCTCTGCCTGAGCATGCTCACTTTCCTTCTCCCACTTCCCACCTTCTTGGTGAGGCTTCACCCACTGTCCCACATACAAGTTACAGTGACGCCCCTTTCGTCCCCTGCCCTGGGTACAGTTCACTCCTGTTCTCCTTGTCTCACAGCAGGTGCCTCCCTGTGACACACTACAAAATCAACCTGTTTCTTTCTTTCCTCACCACTAGACAAGAAAACCTATCACCCAGCCTCTCCTGTCTTGTTGGCTCGCACATTATCTACGTAGTGTAGATAAGTAGTAGTTAAGTTAATGAAAGTGAATAAACAGATCTGTTATCACGGGGCGGGGGGTCCTGCCTCTTCCTTTTCAACTGATTGTAAGGACCCTCATATCTAGGCGCTTCTGAACCTTCTCTCCTGCTCCTACCTAACTCAGAATTTGGGCGTGGTGCAGGCCATCTTCCCACATCCATTGCGGCAGCATTTCATGTTTCCAGAACACTGGCTGTCCAGATGGCACTGGTCCTCGCAGAGGCCGAGCTTGGGGAAGTCCACGCTGGGGCAGGAGCCCTGCTTTTCTATGTAGACAAGGGAGTAAGGGGAGGGACACTGAGGATAGACAGGTAGACAACCAGCAAAGCCTGGCTGAGCACCGCCCTGGTTCACAGATAACAGCAGAGCTACTTATCTGAGTTCATCATGGGACCCTGAGCTGTGCTCAGGGGTCCTGGGAAGATTATCTGAAAATCTCAATTTCTGCTCCAAGATAACGCTGAAATCCACAGAACCTCCATTTGAGTCCTAGCTCAGCCATTTTCCACCCTGGTGGCCTAGAGCTCAAATCTTCCAGAGCACCAGTCTTTAGATGTCACACGGAATCCCTGTCACCACACTGTGGGGTGGTTACAAAGGCAAGTGTCCCCCAGATACACCACCCAGAAAGACCAAACTCCTTGGCAACAGTAATTAATTATAAGCACCACCAGCTAATTAGCTCCTGCAGTGAACTAATTGTGTGCCTAGTTCAGGCACAAGTTCATCCAGTTCGCACAAGAATCTTAAAAGAAGTGAACTGTTCCGCTAATATTTCCTTACATTGCAGATGGGGAAACTGAGGCAGTAAAGGGTTAAGTGTTTTGCCTAAGGCCATGGAGGACTGAGGCAGGATTTGAATCACAAGAGATCTGGCTCCAGGGTATGTGCATTTGCTACCAGGCTCGATGCTACTTTATAAGCTGTAAAGTGCAGTGCACATGTGAGAGGTGACATACTTTCTCCACAACAACTCCCATAAGTACACTGCCAGGCACACTCACTCAGAGCCACGGCCCTCCATACAGTCAGGATCACCCATGCAGATATAAAAACCACCACCACACACCACACACACCCCTCACACACATAGCACACACCACATACACCAACCCCATACCATTTGCCAGTCAATAGAAGCAGCAGGTGAGAGCCAGGCCTAGTGAAAAGCAAGATGCAGACAGTGAAGTGGGTAGGCAAGTAAAGGACTATGAAAGGCAAGGTTGGCTTTGCTAGTGCGGGTGCTCTTGGTGGCTACCCTGAGACAAGATGAGAATAACCAGGAGAGGTAGTACCGAAACTTGTGCAGAACTGCTACTCTTTTGAATACCATTACATTTAGCCCATATATCTACAGATGGGCATTGTTAGCATGCCCACTTGGCAGATGAGCAGGCAGAGTTTCAAAGAGCAAATTATTCAGGCTCACACACTTAGGAAATGGCTAGGAATCAAGCCCCAGGGCTCTTCCCGGGCTCAGGAGACCATCTGGCCTGTCCATCTGACACAAGGAAACAATATCTCTATCCAGCTGACAGCTTGATGTGCCAGCTGGCTCAGTCTCCATCTTTTCCTGGTCCTTCCTTTTCCAGGCCCATCCATAGCACCTCCATAGCCAAAATCTGCCCTCCATGGGCAAGCCTCACCTCCCCCTTCCACCTTCCTGTTCATAGCACCTTAGGACTCCTAAGGAGAAATGCTCCCAGTCTCTCCTGGCATCTTTGGGAAAAATAGTAAAGGCAAAATGAGGGGCAGGGGCTGTAGCCCCGAAAACGACCAGAAATTACAAACTTTGATTTGTGTTCCCGTCTTGCCCCCACCTCCCCCCACCCCGACCTCCTAGCCTAAGCTTTTCCCTCTTGAAAATGAGATGCTTAGGCTCCATACCTATACCTCGGTCGCCTCCTTCCCTGGTCACAGCAGGTAGCTTCGTGGAGACTTGACCTCCCAATAGTGGAGTAGTGTGGGCAAGGCTGGCTGACTGAGTAGTAGTACCAGTCTGTGAGAGCTCAGTATCGGTCCCTGAGAGCTCTCCTTCACTCAATCCTGAAGGTGGTGGAAATAAAGACACAAGAGGGAAATCCAGTGTCAAAAAGAAAAAAGAAAAAAGAAAAAGAAAGAAAGAAAGAAAGAAAGAAAGAAAGAAAGAACCTCTGCCAGCCACCGGATGGCGGTGTAACTTTGTGCAAGAACATTTATCTTGGCGGCTCACTTCCACAAACTTAGGATGTGACAAAAAAACCAATTTCCCTCCCTCAGGAACAAATCTTGAGTCTTGCCAGGCCAAACCGTAGAAGGCCCTGCGCGAGGGACCCCCAGAGGCAAAGGGTCCCTAAGGCTCGGGTCCCAGCCCTCTCGCTGCCACCCAGGGTTTGCCCTCCGACTGCAGCCTAGGAAGCCACTGCACCCGGGTCCCGGAACAAAGTCTCGCTGTGCGTGCCCGGAAGCCCGTCATGCACCAGAGAATCGAGTCCAGCCAGGAATGGGGGGGACCTCCTCCCACTGGGCCGCGCCTCTGTGACGCCTTTGTCCCTCGGATCTACCCCAGGGCAGACAAGGGAGGGCACGTGTGGCTCGGGTTTCCACCGCTTCTCGGGGTCCCTGGGTCTGGGATGCCATTCTTTGCCAAACCCAAACCCGGGCGCTCCCTCCTCTCGCAGCCCCACCCCGTCCCCGCCAGGTCACCCCGGGGCTACTACCATTAGGCTCGGAGCAGACATTGCTGCAGCCGGCCTGGCAGCACTTGCGGTTGTCCGCGCAGTCCTTGTCCAAGGCACACTCCTCCACACAGTCCGTAATTGGTTTGAGCTGGGGGCACACGCCGGGTTTCTCTGCTACTACCGGATTGTCAGGAGAACCGAGCCCAGTCTCACCGGCATACACTCTCCCTGCTCCGAGATCCCCAAATTTCAACCCCAAGGATTCTCTGGCCCAGGGGCCCCCATAACATCATCCCAGAGGGCCTCATCTCCGGGCCAGGGGTCTCTGACACTAGAGAGCTCCCTAATGCTTGGCTTCAGAGCCCCCAGTCCTCTGGGGACTTGAGTCTCTGCTTGGAAGTTTTGGTCATCCAGGGAGCTTCCCCAGCTCCTCTTCGTCCGGTCTCTGCTTTGAGCGCAGAGAGAGCCTCCGCCCCTCCAACTTTAAGCCTTCATTGGTCTCCCCTCTTCCAGTACATTGGACCCCAGACCCTAAGCTTCAAGGGTCACTAGCTATAGGCCCCAGAGTTGCAAAATTTTAATTTTCACTGGTCTCCCTCCCACTTTAGTCCCAGAACCCCCACTTCTGAGACTCCCGCACTCCTGGCTGCTCTCACCTGTGGCTGAGAGGGGGGTGAACAGCAGCAGCCCGAGTAGGAGGCCTGCGGCCAGCAAGCAGAGGCGACAGGCAGGCATGGTGCAGGTGTGACCTGCAGCCAGGATGGGGGGGATTTAACCACTCGCACGGGGGGCGGGGCCGAGTGAGGGGTGCAGGAGGCGGGTAGGAAGCACAGCGGGCAGCGCGGGCGCCCTGCCACCTCACGGCCATTTCACAATCCCCCGGGATCAGGTGTCACTCTTGGCTCTGGTGGGAACCAGGAACCGAGACAGCTTTCCAAGCCGGCTGCAGCTGGACACTTGTCCACCCCTCCCTCTCTTCCTACCTTTCTAGGGCCTGAGGGCAAGGCAGGGCAGCTGGAGCAGAAGGCCCAGACCCAGAGTCCCTGGGCTCATTTTTAAAGAATCTGTTGTCCTCCCTGGAATGACTAGATTCCAAGATTAAGGAGGAAATGGCAAGGCTGCAGGGATGGAGCCAAAAGGAGGCAAAAGATGCTGGGGATTAATTGGCCAGCCGAGATTGGGGCCAAATGGATGGATCAGCATGCAGAGCCCTGCTCAGGGATTAGTAGAGGCTGGCATAGAGTTAAGACTCATTTGTTAATGGGTCTTACCACTGAGGAAGCCAGCTGACAAGGAAGATGCCCAGGAAGGAGCAACACCCATGCAACTTCCAGCCCTCTTAGGCTTATCTTTTGCCTTTTCCCACCCCAGTCCATTAAGGCAGGATGGAGTATTTCACTACTATGATTAGAGCGTGATTTCAGTCACCTACATATGGTCCACAGGCTGGACCACTTGTCCCCAACCTAAATTCCAGGCTAAAGCTGTTCAGGCCAGATTCTGGATCTCCATCTCTTCCTCCAGGCTCTGTTTTCCTCCACATGCCTACCAAATAACATAGAACCGAGAGAGTGTGACCATGGTGACTATGCAAAGCTGGCACCTTCAGGATATTTTTCCTTTTACTATCAGGTAAAACTTAGCAGTGCAAACTCGGTGTCTTGGTTAGGGTTTGACTGCTGTGAACAGACACCATGACCAAGGCAACTCTCATAAGGACAACATTTAATTGGGCTGGCTTACAGGTTCAGAGGTTCAGTCCATTATCATCAAGGTGGGAGCATGGCAGCATCCAGGCAGGCATGATGCAGGAGAAGCTGAGAGTTCTATATCTTCATATGAAGGCTGCTAAGACTATCTTCCAGGCAGCTAGGGTTAAGAGTCTTAAAGCCCACCGTCACAGTGACACACTTTCTCCAACAAAGCCACGCCTACTCCAACAAGGCCACACCCCCAAATAGTGCTACTCTCTGGGCCAAGCATATTCAAACCACCACACTGGGCAGGTGCAGGAATGGACTTTTCTCTAAGAGCCTCCCCATTTGGATTTGTAAAAGTTTCCATAATAAAGTCCTCCCCCTTCCTTTGTTGCCAAGAGTATCCTTGTGGAGTTTACTCTCATGTGCTCCTGGCCTCAGAAGCTAACCAGTGAGACTCTCTTGTGTCTTGGCTGGGTTCATTTTAGCTTTGCACGGGACATGATGGGAACCACCATATCCGGTTACCACAATCAAAAGGGGGCTGTCTGGTGCTGGCGGGCGGTGGTGGCTCACACCTTTAATCCCAGCACTTGGGAGGCAGAGGCAGGCGGATTTCTGAGTTCGAGGCCAGCCTGGTCTACAGAGTGAGTTCCACGACAGCCAGGGCTACTCAGAGAAACCCTGTCTCGAGAAAAAAAAAAAAAAAAAAAAAGACAGGGACTACATTCCACCTCCTCCGCTTCCCATTTGAAGGACCTTGGATGAAACTCCTCTCCTTTATAAAGAGCCATTTTGTCATCTGTAAAAAATGATGGTCAAGGGCTGGGGATGTGTCTCAGTGGGCATGGCATTTGCCTGGTGTGTGTGAGGCCCTAGGTTCAATTCTCAGGGCTACAGAGAGAGGAAAAGAATGATGATTAAAGTCAAGCCCCTTGCTTGAAACAACCATGACACCCATAGTTCTTGACATAGGAACCCCAGGGCCTAGTGTGTGATTACCACATACACAGCCACGAGGCCCCAACAAATGATAAATGCCCACTGTTACGAAGGAGCCTGATGAGTGTGGCCTACCCTCCATGTTTCTGAGTCCCATGTCCTTGGGTTCAACCCACCCCTGATGGAAAATACTTGGGGACAAAACTGCACCTGTACCAAGCATGTGCTGACTGTCACTCTTCGTGTTGTTCCTTAAACAATACAGTGTCTGGCTGTTTGTGGCAGACGGTGTTTCACAAGATTTAAAGTACAACAGAATATACATGTGTTCTAGGCAAACACTGTAGATTTTTATTTAATACATTTTATTATTCTAAATGTACAGCCCATTCAACTTGTCCACACATCTTTGCCAGCAGCTGGGCCTTCCTCACACTGTGTTTTTGGTGTAAGTTACTGGGGTTTAGCGTTTTGAAGCAGTTTGGTAAGATCTTTATTAAATTGCTCCTGAAGAGCTTCCAGGGAACCCCGAATTCAGCCTCTCAAAGACCACAGCCGAGTTGGGACCTTTCTGACAGAGCTCTGTCCCGTTGGACTAGGTTGCCGAGCACATCCTGACTTGGCCTTGTCAGCCTTGCCCCAGGGTCTGTTACAGTGACTCTGTCTTTCTTGGCCAGCTCTCTGGCATCTTTCTCTTGCCGCCTTGCAAAGTGTGACACAGCTGTGAGAGCAGTGGTACCTACGGTCGCCTCATTAAGAGGCAATGACAGCCAGAGGTGACAGATGACTCCAAGGGGACAGAATGTTCCAGACCTAACATGTATCATATGATACGCATAAGAACTCCCAGAGACTGTGGCAGCAGAACAACACCTGCACAGGTTCACACCAGACAAAATTCCTGTACTGAGAAAGGAAGTGGGCATCAAGTCCCACCCCTAACCAAGAAGCCATGTGCAATTGGCAAGGTTTCTCCAGTGCAGTGTTGCTGGGCATATCAGCCATACTCCGAGACAGGCCCCATGCCAGGGGGTAGTGGGCCAACACAAAATGAACTCTTTTTTGTGTACTTTTTATTTTGCTTTGGTATTTTATGTCTTCGTGGGTTTTTTGTTCAATTTGATTTGATTTTCATTTTTTTTCTTCTTCTTTTTTTTTTTTGAATTGGGGGGTTGGGGTGGGAGAGAAAGAACATGAAGTTGGGTGGGTAGGAGGATAGTGTGGCTCTTCGAGTTGGGGGAGGGGAAGAATGTAATAAAGATATGTTATTTCTTTTTTTGTTTGTTTGTTTGTTTTTTCCAAGACAGGGTTTCTCTGTGTAGGCCTGGCTGTCCTGGAACTCACTCTGTAGACCAGGCTGGCCTCGAACTCAGAAATTTGCTTGCCTCTGCCTCCTAAGTGCTGGGATTAAAGGCGTGTGCCACCACTGCCCGACTAAGTTTTGTTATTTCTTTTTAAAAATTAGTAGAAAATTAAAACAAGTATTTCCAGGGGATTGTCAGGATGGGGGGGGGCACTCTGCTGTATTCAGGGGACTTGGGCATGCAAATGCCAAAACAATGACAAGGGAGTTGCACAAGCAGTACCTGCAAGCCACTTCTGGCTCCAGGGACCCAAACTTCTGTAAGGTCCTGGAGGACTCTGCTGCTGGAGACGAGAGACTTCTGCAACATTAAAAACTCTATGTCAGATGGTATGGTAGACTTTGCTGATAGGAATGCATCCAACTGCCGGGGCGAAGAAGGACTTTGGTAAAGTGGCTGAAAAGGTCTCCTCCAGCTTTGCAGGCCCAACCTGGGCACTGGAGACATGCCATTGCTGGGAGGGGCTGGGGCTATTTACTCTGAGCTCAGAGAAAGTCAATAGCAAGGAGGGTAAGAGCTAGGGTGGGGTCACAGCTACTGAAACCCAGGGCACACAGAGGACACTTCGGTGAACAACTGGTTTAGCCTGTGGACCAAATGGCTACTGAACATGTATTCCTGGGCACGGCTGCACACGACTTTCTTCCAGAACTTATCCAGCTTCTTTGGTCAGGATATCACCAGGGCCAACCCCTCCTAGACTCTCATAGGCTCCCTTGCTGACTGGCCCTCTCTTACTGGAATGTGGATTGGTGTGAGGGGGGAGGGGGAAGGCAGGTAGAAGATGGGAATGAAAGTTCTTAAGGTCAGGTTTATTTTGGTGCCAGATTCTGAGCTTGACTGGCCTACAGTTTCTCTTCTGCATACCCAAGAAGAACAGGGCACCGGGCGTGCAAGTGAGGAGTGAATGGCTTCTGGCGTGTGGCTCAGAGCAGTGCTTCACCTTCAGGACCTACCACGTCTTCCACAAAGCGAGCATCATTGCAAATCTTGTAGGACTGTTCAGAGGGCTAAAGAGAAGATCAGAAAGCAGGGGGTGGGCAGATCCAGCTGGAGGCCGGATATTATTAGCTCACGCAGTTCATTTCTAAATTTTGAACTAGTTGCCAATGTTTAAAAGTGGAGAGCTTCACATAAAGAAAATAACCTTCTCAGTTCTCTCAGAAATAGCGCAGGGTCTGGCAGCAAGTCCTCGGATTCATAACGCAGTCATCAGTCAGAGCACAACTCTCAGGACGGGGCCTGCACCACAGTCACCTGGAGGGCTGGTTGAGATGTAGCTTGTGGGGAACTAGGGTTATAACTCGGTTGGCAGACTGCTTGCTGATCATACAGGAAGCCCTGGGTTCCAGCATGGTGGCACATACCTGGAGGCAGGATCACCAGACATTCAAACTCATCCTTGACTACATAGCAAGTTTGAAGCCAGCCTGGGCTACATGAGATCACCTCTAGAACAGGTCTGAGTGGAATCTGAGAGTGTGCGCTTCTAACAGGATTCCAGATGCTGCTGGAGAAGCGGCCACATTCAGGATGCTCTGATGGAGAGCTATGCTGGCATGCTTCCTCTTTATGAGAGAAACCATCATTCCTTGTCCCGTGTGCAAAGCTGACCATTGTTTCCCAGTAACCACCCATCCAAGTACATTTAAATCCGTGCTCTGTGGGGTGGGCATGCCCCGGGGTTCACTGGAAAGTAGCTTGCAGTTATTTAGCCATACTATGGGTTCAGAAACATCATTTCCACTTTGCAGATTAAAAAAACCTGTGGTTAGGTAAGGTAGTGTGACTGGCTGGCGGGATCCCAGCCCATCAATCAAAAGACGCTTGCCAGTACCTTTTGTTCCAATGGCTTCAGTTATTTCAATATTAAACCCACCCATCCCATCCCACACACACATTCCTGAGTTTTAAGAAAAAATTGCATGTTATTGTGAGGCATGCCTTTAATGCCAGAATTTAAGAAGTAGAGGCAGGCAGATCTGTTGAGTTTGAAGTCAGCCCAAGCAAGTCAGTGCTACAAGGTGAGAAGCTGTTTCAATAAATAAATAAATAAATAAATAAATAAATAAATATTTAAAAATAAAAGTTAATGTACTGGGTTTCTGAGATGGCTCAGATGGTTAAAAGTACTTAAAATGGCTTGCCCTACAAGCCCTGACAATCTGAACTCAAGCCCCAGAGACCACGGGATGAAGAGAGAAGCTGCTCCATGAGGTTGTCGTCTGACCTCCAGCTGTGACATGTGCACACACACCACATTCACACGCAAATAAAATCTTTTCTAAAAAAGAAAAACAAAGTCAAAAATTCTGGGCATCACTCCATGAGTATTGAAGAATATTTATAAGAGAAGGAAATAGAAAGGACGAGAAAGGGGGAAAGATTTAAAATGGGAGAGCTGTAAGTCACCTGCAGACAGGTGCACTCTAAAATGCTGTGAATGAGTTCACTGTGAAGGTTTAAGAAGCTCCCAGAGCAGCCAGGCTGTCTGGACCATACTGTGGGGCATCTCCTCCTGAACTAATGGACTCTACTAAACTACCTTTCATTTCATTAAAAACCTCTCTTTCTGGACATGTTGGTTATTTCGTTTGGTCACCTACCATGCATCTATCCCTTTTCTGATGAAGCACCTTGATTTGGGTTGGGAATGTTCTTCCTACATCAGGATAGCTGGCAGGATTGACATCCAAGGTGCCTTCTCTACCCCCAGACAAGGAGTAGCCAATCAGATGCTATCCTGGGATATGAGTTTTGAACAAAGACAGCAAAAGACCCTAGCTCCCTCACTGGTGTCCTGGGAAGGCCTGAGTTCTTCCCGAGTTGCCATCCTTACAAGGCAGGGTGCCTTTTAACCTCCCCTCCTGTTCTGTGAACCAAGCCAAGCCAGTGATATTTTCATAGCCAGCAGTGGAACCCATCCCTGGTTCTATGAGGAAGGCAGAAAGGTCCGCTGCATCTTTACACTGCTTTTGTAACTCTCCTGGTTGAGTCGGCCTCTGCAAGAAGAGTAAGATTTTCCTGGGGCCTTAGGAATTGCAGATCAGGAAATGTGGGTTCAGAGACCTCTCTGATGCTGCTCAAAGGGAGGTAGGGAAGAGGGTGGCTAGCTAACTGGGCAAGAAGAACAAGGATGCCGAGATTCCTTTGTAGGGAAACTTAGAGAGTTTGGGATGGTGACAAGGACCCAGTCACTCAGAAGACAGAGAGAAGAATGTACAAGCTTCATCAGAGTATCTGAAAGATAAGGGCCTGGCCATGTCTTGACAAATATGTTGTGGAGCCTCTGGGCTAGAAGTACTCGCGCAGCCTGGATGCAAGCAGGCCGAGGGAGGTGCTCCACGTCCTCTGTGGTTGTTTGAAATGTGTGTGGTTCCTGTGTTGAAGTTATACCTGGTTCTGCCTCCTGGCCCCATGCTCCCAGAAATAAGACTCAGACTCAAAATGTATTAAAGAATATCCTGGCCACACAGCTAGGTTCTGCTCTGATGAGAATCATAACTTAAGAGAACCCACTTATTTTAACCTATGTTCTGCCATATGACTGGTTACCTACGCTCGGGTGCCAGACATCTATCTCCTCACATCGTCCCGAGCCAATCTCCCTGCACCTGGCTGTATCCCAGAATTCTTTCTCCTCCTGGATGTCCTACCTTCTATTTCCTGTCTAAACCATAGGCCATAGGGGTTTTTTTTGTAAGATTTATTTATTTAGATGAGTACACTGTCACTGTCTTCAGACACAGCAGAATAGGGCATTTGATCCCATTACAGATGGTTGTGAGCCACCGTGTGGTTGCTGGGAATTGAACCCAGGACCTCTAGAAGAGCAGTCAGTGTTCTTAACTACTGACCCATCTCTCCAGCCCATTCATAGGCTTTTTAATTGACAGGTGATGCATCCATACAATACGTAAGACATTCTCTCTACAATAGTTTCCAAAAGACCTTCTAACCCATGTGGAACATGTTCTTCACACTGCTTTTGGGCATTTCCCACTTCAGTTTCACACCTCTGCCCATAATGGCTGGACTTGCTTTCTGCTAGCAACCAATGACACCTGGCACCCTGTACCAAGCCCCCCATTTGTCTCTACAACTGCTGACTTTTGCTCAGTCTCCCTCCTTTTAGGCTCAGACAGAGCCCTCGTGGCATAAATACGATAATTCTCAAGACAAATCCTTTATATAAAAGTCAATTTTTTCCATATAGTTTCAGTGTGAAAATCCACAAGAAACACAACATCTGTTTCGAAGTCTCTTGACTTCTTAGACTGGATCTTCAGGACTCTTAAAGTCATGACTTTAAGCACGACTTGGGAGGCAGAGGCAGGCAGATCTCTATGAGTTTAAGGCCAGCCTGGTGTAACAAGTTCCAGGATAGCCAGGACTATACATTGAGACTCTGTCTCAAAAAAAGCAACAACAAAATAAACAAACAAAAACAAAAAGGATTTTATTTTAAAACCTTTTCTTCACAGGGCAGGATCAGAATCATGGTCTTGAATTTTATCAGTTTACTTTTCTTGTTGCTTTGAAAGAATACCCAACCAAAGAGGGTCAATTGGACTCAAGGTTTGAGGCTACAGCCCATCTTGGAGGGGAAGGCGGTGTTATCAATGGATGGTTTAATGGCTGGCCTAAGCCCATGAAATGGCTCCACCCACATTTAGGATGAATCTTCCTAGTTTAACTGACCCAATCTAGAAACTCCCTCGAAGGCTCACCAAGAGGTTTGTTCCCATGGTGATCTGACAAACTATCCAGCTAGCACTCGAGATTGACCACCATAGACGCCAACTCCACCATCATTGCCTACGTCTCCCTGGAAAAGTTATTCACCCTACAAACTCTGCCTCGCTTGACTCTCGAAATGAGACTAAACCCCTCAGACTTTTGGAGTTTGGCACAAAATACAGACCCAATAAATGGGAGTAGGTCTTTGTTCCTGCCTTCTTCACTTTGAAGAGTCTCATTGGCTCGGTGGCCTTCACCATTGCCTCAGAACAAGAGATTACTCTGCTGCTATTTGTCATTGGTGATGTCCAGGAATTGACTCACCTTCTCTGGGTCTGTTACCTCACATGTAAATAAAACTATAACACCCCAGTGGTGCCTTTGCATTTGCTTGTTTGGTTTACCTACATATGTGTCTGTCTACTACATGTGTGCCTGGTGCCCAAGGAGACCAGAAGAGAGTATCAGATCCCCTGTGATTGGCATTATGGATGGTTGTGAGTGCCATATGGTTGCTGGGAATCAAACCTGGGTCCTCTGGAAGAACAGTCAGTGCTCTCAACCACTGTATCATCTCTCAAGCCTCTGGAGTCACCTTTAAGGAGTTGCTTGTGGCCATACCTACGAAGCACCCACATTGCACCTGGCACATGGTGAACATAGTCTCTACAGCTTTACATCTCCAGCCTGCCTCAGAGTCTTTGAAACTCATTCTTAGTCTCTCTCTCCACCAGTTGTTGTCTATTATCCACAGGTGCTGAAAGCTTGCTCTCCCCTAGGTGACCTTAATGGAGAGGTGATGGGATCATGCTGTTATCAATGGATGCTTCAATGGTTGGATGGGCTTTTAGCATGTGGGGGAAGCAGGTCACAGGGAACATGCATTTGAAGGGCATATCTTGCTCCTGAACACCCCTTGTCCCTCTCTTTGCTTCCTGGCTGACTGGGGTGAGCAGCTTTGGTCCCCCTCACCTTTCCACCACAGGCCCAGGCCCATGAGCCACAGCAACTCCTCCTCCACATTGTTTCTCCCAGGTATCTTAGTTTCAGAAAGCTGAGGGGTAGTCTCACGCTAACACCCCCAGCCAAGACAGCAGAAATCCCTCTAACACTGTCCAGTTTCCCTTCTCCGCCTTGCCCACCTCACCAAACTCGGTCTTCCTTCCAAACTCCTTCCACAACACTCTTCTTCCTCTTTCCATTACCTCCTGTGTCATGCAGGCCCTTTTAACTCAAAGCTTAGATGACAACCGGCCCCTGTATCCCCCTCAATGCCATGCCAATGTATGCCCACTGTGCATCCCAAATACACGTCCAAAATCACATTGCTTTTTTTTTTTCATTTTTATGTAGGTATGTGGTGTGTATGTGCGTGTGTGTGTGTGTGTGTGTGTGTGTGAATCACCTTCAATTTCTCTTTACCTTATTCAATGAAGCACGACTCTCGAGTAGATCCAGAGCTCATAAATACAGCTAGTCTTGCTCTGGGGATCTCTCGTGTCTACCTTTGTAGGCTGGAGTTACAGGCAGATAACCCTGCCTACCTGGCATTTATGCAGGTTCTGGGGAATCTAAACTCTGACCCTTCCATTGGCGGAACAGGTGCTGTAACCACGGAGCCACCTCCCCAGGCTCCTAAGCCATGTCCTTGATTCCCACCACTTTAACCTATCTATCCTGTCTCCTAGGTACTCGGGCCAAAGGCCTGGTGGGCATCCTCAGTTGCTACCGGACCAGCTCAGGTTCTCCTGCAGAACTCAAGATAGGAATGATGAAGGAAGACGAGCTCCAGTTGAACAAGGCTTTCCAGGGCCTGTGCTTGAGCACGGAGGGATGGGGCTGGGGGAGGGCAGTCTAACTCACATTATATGAGTGAGCCTCCTATAGTCTGATAGCTATCAGTAGCTTGCTTTTAGCTCTTGGCGTGGTGATCTGCTAGTGCATAGTGGGCTTGTTTGTACTCATCTTGCAGACAGATGGTAGAGGGATTGTTCCTGCCATCTTGGGAAGGTCATAGAGTGGTCAGAAACAGGCATTCTGCTCATATAAAGGTGTCGAGAAATGTAGGCATAAATTTTTTTTTTTTGCAACCTACTTTTTAATAAGGATTCAATCTCTCCTCTAGCCCACCACCCAGCAGAGGTAGTGGAGGAGAAAAGTTACTAGGATCTGGGGGAAGTGGACTTGTTCAGCAGTAGTTCTTTGGGGGCAAGCTTGATCTTCTTGGGCAGCAGTTCAGTCCCGTACGATCCAGCAGCTGTAGACCAGACACCCCAGCAAGCAGACACCAGGCAGCTGTAATTCAATCCTGAAGAAACCACCGCTTGCCAACTGGCCTGAGGCGAGGCCGCTGAAGTAGCAAGCTGCCCCAGTAACCTCACAGTAGTTCTTGGACAAGTTTCTCTTAATGGTGGCATTATCACAAGTTGAGCTCAACGCTATGTAGAGTGGAACCAAAACATGCATGTCTTTAGTAAAGAATAGTGAGGCAGAGCAAACTAAACCAAGGCTCAGTGCTGGTCTCCGGCTGTCTGTGGGGTCGTATTTACACTCCTTCATCAAGAGTCCTTTCACGTGTCTGCTGTATCCAAACATCCTTTCACGTGTGTCTGCCTCAGGAAAACATCCTTTCATGTGTTTGCTTTACCAAGACATCCTTTCACCTGTGTGCTCCGGCAAAACATCATTTGGTATAACCAACTTTCCAAAGAACCAGAAGCTTCCACTTCAAAGAAACCTCATTTACAAACCTTAAAGGAACAGGTAGTGAAAAACAACTCCACCAGCTTCTCATTCAGAACAGAGCAGGAAGGTTCCCATGATTCATCGGACTGGGCTCCCATGGGATGGCGCCTTTTTGACTCTGTCCCACAGTCAGGCTCTGTTAACCCACACAGGCCATTGGCTCTGGCTTCAGGTGTAAAAACCTGTGCAGAATTTCTTTCTTACCATTCCACCTCCCTGTATGGTGCTGTCACACTGTGTGCACGCACCTTCTCCACTGTGATGCTTTATGAAATGTAGACTTGTGTATCTGGGGCTTTGAGGTTTTATACAATTGCCCACTTCCTGCCCACCCCACCCCCCAACTCCTGTGTGGGAATGAAAATGTGACCATCCAGCTTCCTGCTCCTGCTGTCATACTTACCCTCTCTGTTGTCATGACTGCCCCATCCCCCGCACCCCTATTCACCCCACCCCTATTCCTACCCCCCTACCCCCATACACACCTATAAATTCTATCCCTCTGGCACTGGAAACCCAAGCAGCCCTTCCTCTCTTCAGCTGCTTTTGTGAGCATATTTTATCACAGCAACAACAAAGTAACTAAGGTGCCCACCTTCCACCTGTGTGGCCCTTTCTCTGCACACAGCCAGAGGGATCCTTTCAAGTGCACTCCAGACCAGCTCTCCTCAGCTTACACGCCCCAGCAGCTCCTGTAAGTAAGAGTCAGAGCCTGTGGTGGTCCATCCCACCAGCTTCCAGTCTCATCTGCTGCTTCTTCTCTTTCCAGTGCTGTCTAGCAGGGCTGGATGAAAGGATGTTCCTGAAGCCTGACAGCTCACTCCCGCCTCAGTGCTCTGGACTTCCTTCCCTTCTGCCCAAAGCTTCAACCCCTTCTCCACCTCACAGGCTGTCAATGCTTGCTCAGCATCCTCAGGGAGACACTTTTTGATGGTTCCATTTAAAATTGCAACTCCCCCTGCTCTGATGTCTATACAGCACGGTTCTCTCCCTCAGCTGCTGTTACCAGGTGAAGAGTGCTGAGCATGCTTGCTTCTCTGGCTATATGTTGGTCACTATGCAATATAAGGTCTAGGAAACCAAAAGTTTGCTTGTTTTGTTGACAGCCATACCCTAGGTTCTGGGTTGGGGGTGTGGGGGAGCACAGGGCTAGAGATATAGCTCAGTTGGTAGAGCGCTTGTCTAGCAGGCAGTTAGCCCTCTGTACACCCCCAGCACTGCATAAACCAGTCACAGGTTGCCTGCCTGTAATCTCAGCAGGTGGGAGGTGGAAGCTAGAAACTGGAGGACTTAGAAATTCAAGATCATCCTCAGCTGCCTAGAGAGGCCATCCTGGGGAGAGGTGAAGGTGCATGAGACCCTATCTCAAAGAAACAAAAGGGAATGATCAAAAGAGAGGGGAGGGGAGGGGAGGAAAGGAGAGGAGAGGAGAAGAGAGGGGAGGAGGGAAGGGGAGGGGAGGAGAGGAAAGGGCAGGAGAGGGAAAAAGGAGAGGGGAGGAGAGGGGAGGGGAAGAAAGGGGAGGAGAGGAGAAGAAAGGAGAGGGGAGGGGAGGAGGGAAGGAGAGGAGAGGGAAGGGGAAGAGAGGGGAGGGGAGGGGAGGAGAGAGAAGGGGAGAGGAGGAGAGAGAAGGCGAGAGGAGGGAAGGGGAGAAGAGGGGAGAAGAGGGAAGGAAAGGGAAGGGGGAGGAGAGGGAAGGGGAGGGGAGGAGAGAGGAAGAGAGGAGAAGAGAGGAGAAGGGAGGAGAGGGAAGAAGAGGGAAGGCGAGGAGAGGGGAGAAGACAGCACAGAGCAGGAGAAGGGAGGAGAGGGGAGGGCATGGGAGAGGAGGGGAGAAGACAGGATAGGACAGGAGAGGAAAGCAAAGAGCATGGAGTAGGACTTAGTAACAGGGAATAGTGGGGCATGGCCGCCCATAAGATACTACAGTGCCCTCCATCCTGAGGGGCCACTCTCCACAGGGCAGCTAGGGGCTCTCACCAGGTTCTGTCACTTTGCTGCTTAAATTTCCCAGTGGCTGCCCATCACCTCTAGAATAAAATCTGAAATGCTAACATGAGCTCCCGGACTCTGCCTCACTTGATTCCTGTCTCCTACTGAGCCTGGGTTTCCCAGCCTTCTCCCTCTGTTCTCCACTCTGTTCCCTCCCTTCCAGGCTTCATTCCCACGAGGTCCTGTGCCTGTCACTTCCTCTGCCTGGGCTTCTCTCTCACCAGAAAGCCACTAGCTGACATCTTCCCTACGTTCTGGACTTGTCCCAATATGGTTTCCTCCAGAGGCTATGGCAGAGGGCTACGTGGAAAACAGCACCCGCTCTCCCCACTCAGCTTTCCCACCCTCCATGGTGCTCCCTGCCAGTGGCCACACTGTGCGATTATGGACTCACTGTGAGTCACCTCTCCCTTGTAGGTCATCAGGAATGCTTTTGGTTCTCTGGCATCTCCTTAAGCCCTTGTCAGGTGCATTCTGGTCACAACCACTTGAGCAATGTTTGTTGAATGGATAAATGGAATAACTCGTTCTAAAAATAACTCTCATTGTACCCAGTTCCTGCCCTGGCATGCTTTACAGATCATGTCCCTTAACCTTTAGAACAGTTCTTCCAGGCGATTATTCTTGACTGCTCCATGAGGTGAATACAAGGAGGAGATTCAGAGAAACAGAGAGGTTACATCATTCCCCAGGGCCCAGACAGCGGCACTGAGGATGGAGACCCAGCTCTGTTATCCACTAGACTCTAAACGCTTCTTGTACTGGTTCCAACTCCAAAGCAAGAAATCACCCTTGAACAGGTTTCTCTGGGTGAATTCCCCATCCAGAAACTTCACTGACCCTCTGTTCCCGTAAGGAAAACATTGGCCTCATTAATCTGATTTCATTTTTATTTTAAATGAGTTTAAACATTATATATGTATGAGTGTTTTATCTGTAGGTGTGTCTGTGCACCAAGTGCGTGTTGGGTGCCCAAAGAGGCCAGGGAAGGATGTCAGGGAAGGACTGGGACTAAAGCTAATGGCAGTTGTGAGACTGTGAGATAAAGGGCTAGAAATCAAACAGGGTCCTCTAGAAGAACAGCCAGTGCTCTTAACCCCCGAGGGACCTCTCCAGTCTAAGGGTGTGTGTCATCCTGGCTTTAGTAGTATCCATAGTCTTTACTCTGAGGTGCAGACTTCCCCCAGAGGCTCACTGTCCTATCAAAGGTCCCCTAATCCAATTGATATTAGAGTCTTCTTTTGCAAAGGTCCCCAGAGCCTGTTTATATAGTTACAGTCAGATCATCCCTAGATACAGAACCTATACTATATGCTACAGGGAATTTTTTTTTTTAATTCTCTAACCCTGAAGATCAGGACTAAGAAAGTAAAATTGTTTTTGACAAAGATTGTGAATATTTATTTGTTTGTTCATTAGGTCAAATTTTCACCACTGAGTCCCTGAATTTAGCTAGAGCTTCATTTTTATACCAAAGATTAACAACAGCAAATGAATTATAAAAAGGTTCCTATAGAAAATAGAAAAAAAATAGAGTAAAAGTACGTCAAACCTATGTACTAAGTATTTTCTTGTGGGTAAGTTTTCCTTCCCCATTTAATTCGCTCATTAAACAAATATTTGTTGTATCCATAACATGGCTGATACAAGAAAGGATGTTGAAACTGCAATGTACAAGACTGTTTTCTAAAGACTATGGCAACAATGTCTCCGTCTCTTCTGCAGCATAACCTAGCTATTCACCCTTTACCGGTGCAAGTGGGGCCACTGAGATGGCTCAGTACATAAAGGTGCTTGCTGCGAACCGTGAAGACCTGAGTTTAATCCCTGGGCCTCACATGGCGAAATTCTTGCAAGTTGCCCTCAGACTGCCTCATGCATCTCAATGACACACGTATGCACACACATGTATACACACACACACACACACACACACACACACATATAACTGCAAAAACATTTTTTTTAAAGAAAACATTTGTTTGTTTCATTAGTTTCGTTGTTTGTTTTACATTTGTTTGTTTGACAATTCTTCCAACTGTTTCAATTCAGAGAATAGGGCGGTAGGTCTGGAGGTACAGCTCATTGGGAAGCACTTACCTAGCATATCAAGACCACATGTTTGAGCCTTGACATTGGAAAAAAATACCAAAAATCTAATTCATTAAATATTCAAGACTTGATGGCTGGGATTAGCAATCCATGGTTCTCTGACATGACCACATGTTACAGTCACCACCTCATTGGCATCTATGGCCTCTTATTTACAAGAAGTGAGAAACCAACCAGGCATGGTGCAGCACAGCTTTCATCCCAGCACTTGGGAGGCAGAGGCAGGCAGAATTTGAGGCCAGCCTGGACTATGGAGTGAGTTCCAGGATAGCCAGGGCTACGCAGAGAAACCCTGTCTTGAAAAACCCAAAGAGAAGAAGCAAGAGACCAGCTGCATGGAGAACCTGGAAATAGAGAGATAGTCAGCTGGCCAGGGGCTACCTCAGGTGAGTTGCTTGTTGGTGGAACTCTCTCTGTTCAAAGCTCCAAGGGAAAAACCACGGAGCCATGGTGATGGAGTGCTGAGATTATCACCATGCACAGGGAAATCATGAAAACCATCACTCACAGAAACCTAACTTCACCAAAGAAGTCCTTGAGAAATACGGCCAGCATGACGGGAAATCTATAGGATGAAACTGGAAGGAGAGAAGCCAGAAAAAGAAAGCAAAGCTGTGCTCCTGTAGGCAGTCAACGGGAGGCATGGCTACTCTAGTGATGGCTGTAAGAGAGGAATGGCCCCACGTACAAATCTCACGAGAGCGATTTATGAACGGAAGTGGGAAGCAGATTTGGCGATTGCTTTGGTTCTACCATCTGTCATTGTAACTGGCAGCTGCTGGTCATCCATACGGTGGTGCCAGGGCTTAAGACAAATGGGACCAGTGTCATCTTGAGTTTCTCCTTTATTATGACTGATTTATTTGGGTTTGAGGACAGAGACACTGGTTTTAAGGAAGAAGGTAACTTGTAGAAATAAAGCATAAAGTCCTTTGAAGGGATGGGATGACGGCTCAGTGGGTAAAGGCATCTAGCCATGCAAACGTGAGGACCAGAGTTCTGATTCTCTGCATCTTTGTGAATGCTGGGCCTATGTGTGTCTAATCTCTAGACAGACAGAGGATCCTAGGGCATGCTGGCCAGCTAAATTAACCAAATTGGCAAGCTCTGGGCTCAAGCAAGAGACCCTGCTTCTATATTCAAGGTGGACAACAATTGAAGAAGATACTGGAAATGAACATGTACCCCCAAACAGACATGCACCTGCACACACACATAGATGCATGCACACATAAACATTAATACACATACATGTACATCATACACATGTTAAGCAACCCAATGAAATTTAAGTAAACTGAGTAAAGTAAGTGAATAAACTTCCTGAAAGAATGTCTCTTATTTAACTAAATTCACCCATGGCACCCTGGAGAATCGGGGAACTGGTGGGCGATTGCTAGGAGGAACAAGACTGCTTTCCGTACCTTCCGGAGTGAAAACCACTTCCGAAGCCGGGATCACAAAGGTAATAACCAAGGTTCTAATTGTGAGCCTCAGGAAAATGGCAGACTGCGGAATCTGTCAGTGCCTTAGACACTACATCGCCCTCAACAGAAATAGTCAATCCTGGGAGATATAACCTAAAAAGTCAAAAGAGGCTCTGGGTGGTGGTGGCGCACGCCTTTAATCCCAGCACTTGGGAGGCAGAGGCAGGCGGATTTCTGAGTTCGAGGCCAGCCTGGTCTACAGCGTGAGTTCCAGGACAGCCAAGGCTACACAGAGAAACCCTGTCTTGAAAAACAAAACAAAAACAAAACAAAACAAAAAAGTCAAAAGAGGCTAATTGAGTTGGACATCATTTTAACGAACTGTTGTTCATCACTATGCTCTGGGGTGGTTCATTGTACAGACACAAATGCCATAGAGATAAACCACGTAAGATCTCTCTCTGCTCCTGTGTATCACACACCTGTAGAGATCAGCAAACTATAGTGAGAGCCAGCATTGCCAACAAACGCCATAAAGAAAACAATCTGAGTCATGTGCATGTAAGTTAAGGGTGAGAAATCCAAGAAAGGATCTCTGAGAGGGTGACATTTGAGCTGAGCTCTAAATAGTCACATGGACATCTAAGGAGAGGCTGTGAGTTATAGAAAAAGGTTAAAACAAGTCCAAACGCTTCCAGGAAGAGAGCCCTGGGTACAGAGGCAGTCAGAGAACTAGCATGGCTGGGACAGAGGGAACAGAGATGAAATCAAGGATGAGAGGGGGGAGAGGGAGAGGGAGGAGGAAGACGGGGGAGGCGGGAGGGGAAGGGAGAGAGGGAAGGGGAGAGGGACAGGGAGAGGGAAGAGAGGGAGAGAGGGAGAGGGCGAGGAGAGAGGGAGAAGGGGAGAGGGAGAGAGAGGGAAAGGGAGAGAGAGAGAAAGAGGGAGACAGAGAGAGGGAGAGGAAGAGAGGGAGAGGGGAAGGGGAAGAGGCAGAGAGGGGGAGGGGGTGCAAGGTTATGTAGGGCCCTGAGGGCTGTATTGAACTCTACAGGACACCTTCTATATGCAATGGGGAGTCATGGGCTAGTTTCATTTAGGAAGTGAGGTTACAAAATTATCCAGTTTGTAATTTTTTAAAATTATATGGTTGCTCTAAAGAACGAATTACAGGAGAGAAGCTGTAGAAACAGGAGGAGAATTGTAAGGTTTTTTTTTTTCTGTTGTCTCAGCAAAGGGTTGGTGCTAATGACCCCTTTTATTGTCCAAAGGAACAAACAGGAAGCATTTGGTACTAGTCAGTCGGTTACATCTAGAAGACAGATCTGATTTACTGGACTGCCGCCCTGAGGTGAAGTTACACGGATGTGGTTACTTACTTGTGTGTTACCAGCGTACCAACCGACCCTGCTAGCCTTTCCTGTAATGGAGAGGCTGAGGACACACAGAACTTCGGAGAAAGCCACAGCCCTGACAAAAGGAAGCATGCTGGGGACCTGAGTCATCTATTCCCAAGAGTGATGTGGGAGTGTTCAAATGCAACAGTGTTAAAGGCAGGGTAATTTCAGAAGTGAGGGCTGAGGACTAGAGGGGGTGCTGTTTGTAGACTGCTTGCTTAGCGGGCAGGAGGCCTTGGGGTTCACCCCTAGCACCACGAAAACCAAGTGTGGTGACCCTCACCTGCAGACTGGGCAGGAGTATTTGAACTTCAAGGACATCCTTGGTTTCTTAGAGAGCTGGAGGCCAACCAGGGATGTAGGAGACATGGGGGGGGGGAGGGGAGGGGGAGGGACAGAGTGGGAAGAAGAGAAGAAGGAAGAGAGGGAGGGAGGGAAGGAGAGAGGGAGAGATGGAAGGAAGGAGGGAGGGAGAGAGGGAGAGAAAAGAGAAGGGAGGGAGGGGAGGCAGAAGAGGGAAACAATGTCTCTCCTTTGCTTGGCTCAAGGAGGTCTGTGCTTCAACTAACAGAGCTTAGTACAAGAGACCGAGCTATCTCACAAACGCTCATAAAGGGTGGTTTCTGTTCTCTTCACCGGGGTGCTAGCTCTTGAAATCTGAGCCTGCCTGGAATTAGTCTAAAGAAACCTGACAGCCCCAGGCTTCAGCTCACCCCAGCTTTGGTGCCAGGCAGATGCATGAAGAAGATGCTAAATAACTCCAAGTCTAGCCTTGGAGCCTGGAGCCCTAGGAGCCCTCGGGAGTCTTCCAGGCAGAGTTAAGTCATTCCCACTGTGCCTTCCCCAAATGCTCACCTTCAGACTCCTGAGCAGGATAAACTGAGTGCTGTGAGGCTGGTATTAGGATGACACCCCATGAAAATAGACTGAAGTTTGGGTCTCAGGGTCTTCAGTTCAGCTTTCTAGCTCTAAGACCCTGGGCTGGTTGTTTTTAGCTCGCTGGGCCTCAGTTTCTTCTTCTAGCCTCATAAAGGCAGTAAGTACTGGTGTTTGTTTTATTTCATTTTGCAAAGCAATCAGATGGTGCCTAACACTTGATTAATAGCTTTTGTCAAAAGGCCCTGTTGGGAGGCAGAGGCAAGCGGATCTCTGAGTTCGAGGCCAGCCTGGTCTACAGAGTGAGTTCCAGGACAGCCAGGGCTACACAGAGAAACCCTGTCTCGGAAAAAACAAAAACAAAAGGCCCTGTAGGGGCCAGTGAGATGGCTTATCAGGTGAAGAGGATGTTTGCCACCGTCAAGTCTCACAACCTGAGCTCCCCCTGGGAACGCACTCAGTAAAGGGGAGAACACCCCAAAGTTGTCCTCCGACCTCCATCTGAGGTGGCATGGATGGATAAACTCTCTCTCTCTCTCTCTCTCATCCTCTCTCTCTCTCTCTCTCTCTCTCTCTCTCTCATACACACACATACACACATAATAGAATAAATTATAAATAAATATAATTTTACAATTTACAATTCAAATGGTTTGTTTATGCCCAGTTTCCTTCTTGCCCTTCCTCCAAGTTGTCATCCATCTGAAATTCAGGTGCCTTGGGCCTAAGCCTAAGAGGCTAGTTCACTCACACCCTACCAGCATTTAGTGCCTGGGACATATTTTGTGTGTGTGTGTGTGTGTGTGTGTGTGTGTGTGTGTGTGTGTTGATTTCTGGGTTTGTCTCTACGGAAGTCTGACGTAATGAACAGCCCTAAGCATCTACCCAACCGCTGCTCTTCTCAGCACACATTCCTTGATGCCATGACTTGAGTTTTTCCCTCCAGAGTTCAGAAACCTTCAGTCACAGTGCATTAGCAATGAGGTGATGTGGAGTGACCAAGCTAGTTCTGAGGCTCAGGAAGGGTTCTTTTTTCCCAGTCTGCTTTTATATCATTTTAATTGCATGCAAGTATTAAGGTCAGTTCTAGCTTGAGGAACAAGCAAGGCAATAAACAAAGTTCCATGATCACTCCCAAGAGATCGCTGCTCCTAAGGGCTTGTCAGGATGACCAAGATATCTGAGCCTACTTCCCTGTCCTAGCCCAAAATCGGATTCTTGCCTGAAGCCTATTTCCCTGTTCTAGCATAAAATTAGATTCCTGCCTGAACTTACTTCTCTGTTCTAGCCTAGAATTAGATTCCTGCCTGAGATTAATTCCTTTTCATGGCCCAATGTCAGATTCCTGCCTGAAGCCCATTTCCTTGTCCTTGGCCAATGTCAGAGTCCTGCCAAGCGACCCCCAAAGCTCTCCACAGTAGAGCTGTAAAAAACATTAGATTGGTCCGGCAAGATGGCTCTGCTGGGAAAAGAGCTTGCGCCACAGGGTAGAGAGACCCGAGTTTCATCCTCAGAATCCATGTAATGGCAGGAGAGAACCAACTTCACAAGACTGCCCTGTCTTCAACACGCACGCTGTAACACAAACCACACACATATACCACACCCATCCAGCAACAGGAATAAATACTTTTTTTAAGATTTATTTTTTATTTATTTATGTGTATGAGTACACTGTAACTGTACAGATGGCCATGAGCTATCATCATGTGTGTGGCTACTGGGAATTGAACTCAGGACCTCTGCTGGCCCTGCTTGCTCTGGCCCTGCTTGCTCTGGTGTAATTCACTGTAGCTGTCTTCAGACGCACCAGAAGAGGGCGGCAGATCTCATGGTGGTTGTGAGCCACCATGTGGTTGCTGGGATCCGAACTCAGGACCTTCGAAAGAGCAGTCAGTGCTCTTACCCACTGAGTCATTTCGCCCGGAATAAATACTTTTTAAGATGAGTAAGTTGTAAAAGTAACTTTAATTCTCCTTGCTGGTAAATAAGCTTACCCCGTTCTAGTTCTTTCTAATCTTTGGCTGCCTGATCACCTCATCTATTCTGGCTCAAACTCTTCTCCAAGATGACTGATACAGTCTAGCTTCTCTTAGTTTCTAACTAAATTGCTCTGCTTGGCCTCTTTCTAACTTGGCAATTTGTTCTAATCTTCTGGCTTCTTTTCATTCTCTGGCTTGTTCTGTCTTTACCTGTGCCTGAATTGCTCTCTTTCTGCAACTTGTCTCTGTACCACGGTCTCCATAAAACTGCCTGCCTCTTCTTTCTTCTAACTGCTCTCTTAAGTAGCTTCCCTTTCCTCTTAGTTGCACAGATCCTATTCTGTCAAATCTTTCTCTGATTCATCACTTTGTCTGCCACTCAATTATACGTCACTTTCAAACTTGGGTGCTTCCTTCTACAAACTAACTTTACCTTTGTTGTTTGGGATTAGATGTGTGTGCTAAAGGCAAGTCTGTACTCCAGCCAGAGGATTAAAGGTATGTGTTGAGGTTGAGCCACACCACAACCAGAAAAACAGCTTTTTTTTTTCTTTTAGTAAATAACTCGATCTTGGGATTCATGGTGTAGACAGCAAGTCATCCAGATGATCAGTGCTGCTCTCTTGGAGGGAGCAGTCTTCCTGCAGGGCTGGATTAATCCATGGGAGCGAGCTGTATGAAGCCAGGAAGCCTGCTGTGACTTGTAGTAAGCTGAGAGCCGCACCTGGTAATGGCGCCGGCAGGAGTGTGCATCCCAAGAAAAACAATTCCTTATTTGGGCATGAGGTGGTGCGATTGTCCAGCAAGATGTGGTGACCGAACAGGGACCTATAGAGAGATGATACGTGGCTTTCGATGATTGGCATGCACTAGTGCTTATAAGCCCAAACCCAGGTGGGGTCGGGGTCACTGCCTGGAAAGAAGCAACTCCTGATTAAACTGCCTTGAGAAGGAACCTGGTTGTTCTGCGTTTGCCTCCCTGCTGGTCGGGGACTGCGCAGGACAGTGACCCACCCCTTTCCCCAGAATCACCCGCTTCCATTTCCTACAATGAACTGAACACCCACAGGCAGCTGTCTGATCTCAGGCTTTCTATCATCCAGAGTGTGAGCCAAGACAACACTCTTTCTTTATAAACTCCCCAGTCTCAGTGTAAACTAAGACATTCACACACACACACACACACACACACACACACACACACAC
>JADRCD010201875.1:7976-20637 GCA_019843815.1 Montemys delectorum
CCCCCCCCCCCCCCCCGACCTCTAAACCCCTAAACTCCCTGGGGCCTCCAGTCTCTTGAGGGTTAGGTGTATCATCTCTGAATGAACACAGACCCAGCAGTTCTCTACTGTATGTGTGTTGGGGGCCTCATATCAGCTGCTGTATGCTGCCTGTTTGGTGGTCCAGTGTTTGAGAGATCTTCGGGATCCAGATTAATTGAGACTGCTGGCCCTCCTACAGGCTCATTCTTCTCAGCTTCTTTCAGTCTTTCCCTAATAAAACAACAGGGGTTAGCTGCTTTGTTCATTGGTTGGGTGCAGATCTCTGCATCTGACTCTTTCAGCTCCTTGTTGGGTCTTCCAGAGTGTGGTCATGCTAGGTCCCTTTTTGTGAGCGCTCCATAGCCTCAGTGCTCCATAGCATCAGGCCTTGGGACCTTCCCTTGAGCTGGATCCCACTTTGGGCCTGTCGCTGGACCTTCTTTTCCTCAGGCTCCTCTCCCATTTTCATCCCTGTAATTCTTCCAGACAGGAACAATTATGGGGCAGAGTTGTGACTATGGGATGGCAACCCCATCCCTCACTTGATTTCCTGTCTTCCTGCCAGAGGTGGGGGTCTATAAGTTCCCTCTCCCTACTGTTGGGCATTTTATCTAAGGTCCCTCCCTTTGAGTCCTGAGAGTCTCTCACCTCCCAGGTCTCTGGTGTATTCTGGAGAGTCCCCCCAACCTCTTATCTTCCAAGGTTGCCTGTTTCCATTCTTTCTGCTGGTCCTCAGGGCTTCAGTCCTTTTTCCTTACCCAATACCAAATCAGGTTCCCCTATTCCCCCTCCCCCTCCCCTCCCTGTGTCCCTCCCCACTTGTGATTGCTTTCTTCTCCCTCCCAAGTGGGACTGAGGTGTCCTCACGTGGGCTCTTCAGCTTGTTGACCTTTTTGAGTTCGGTGGACTGTTATTTGAGTATTCTATACTTTTTTTTTTTTTTTTTTGCTAACATCCACTTATTAGTGAGTACATGCCATGCATGTCGTTTTGGGTCTGAATTATCTCACTCAGGATTATATTTTCTAGTTCCATCCATTTGCCTGCAAAACTCAAGATGTCCACGTTCTTAATAGCTGAGTAGCATTCCGTTGTGTAAATGAACCATGTTTTCTGTATCCATTCTTCTATTGTGAGGCATCTGGGTCGTTTCCAGCTTCTGGCTATCATAAATAAGGCCACTATGAACATAGTGGAACATGTGCCCCTATGGCATGGTGGGGAATCTTTTGGGTATATTACTAAGAGTGTTATAGCTGGGTCTTCAGGTAAATCTATTTCCAATTTTCTGAGGAACCTCCAGATTGATTTCCAGAGTGGTTTTACCAGTTTACAATCCCATCAGCACTGGAGGAGTGTTCTTCTTTCTCCACATCCTCTCCAACAGGTGTTGTCACCAGTGGTTTTGATCTTAGCCATTCTGATTGTTGTAAGGTGGAATCTCTGGGTTGTTTTGATTTGCATTTCTCTGATCACTAAGGACTTTGAACATTTCTTTAGGTTACTGTGTTTACTCTACTTAGAATTTGAATGATGTGAGTAGTTACTAAGTTCTGGGTTTAGAATTCTTGAGTTCTCTTTATGGTTCCTGTGATAAACTGTGATTTATTTTTTTCTTTCTATTTGTTGAGAGACAAGGTCTCACTCACTCTGTAGTCTTGACTATTTTCAGCCTCTGGAGTTCTGGGATTACAGGTATGAACTACATTCCTAGCTTAGACTGGTTGTTTATAACTGTTTTGTTTTTTCTTTTAAACTCATTCAGTCTATCTGGTCCCTTTTCTATTCTGAAATGAAATGCTTAGATAATAAAATTTACTGGCACATCTACATTGTCTTCACAGCAGTACAGAGGAAACAAAAGGTGTGTCTTTCATAGGAGACAAATGTAAATAAGTGCACTCTGTATTAGGAACCATAGCTATTGCGTGCCTGCGGGTACATGTAGCTTTATCTTTGTGGATATGACATCTATGAATAGAGATGAATTTAGGTGTGTTGCTTTAGTGACTCAGATGATATGTGGAAGTACTACTGGAATATGATTTCCCAAAATAGTTAATAAATCTTTTTGAGTTTTGAATAAAATAGAGTGAAATCTCTCCTATGTGCATGGCGTTTTCATTCATGGAATATTTACTTTATGCTAAATGGTTAAAGAAGCAAACATGTTTGTGTCGAGACTTAGATAATTGCAAACTGCTTTTTACTGACATATATGTGAATGAGTCCAAAGGCTGATTTGTTATAAAGAAGGCTGATTTTATAAAGCTGATAAAAGTACAATTTGGAATTCTTCCACATGCAAAGATTTACTTCTGTGTTCTACCTAATTTAAAAAAAAAAATCAAACAAAAACTTTACTGAAAGTGTCATATGTACTCAGAAAAGTATACAATTTAGTAAGTTCAATTTAGTGAACTTTTATAAGCTGAACATACATATCTAGCATCCACATCAAGAAGCTGAGCATTCCTAATCTCAGAATGTCACCTTGCCCTCACCTAATTACAACCTCTGCCACCAAAAAAGCATTAGCCTGACTTTTGACAGGATGAGTCAGTGCTGCCTCCTTTAGTGTGTGCTCTTGTGTTTGTGAGTCTTTTGCATACTAGTTGTAGTTCATTTCTCCTTGTTGCATAGTATTTCATTGAATGGTATACGTTCATATGCATTTCATGGCATGGATACTGTGGTCTCTTAGTTTTTCTGCTGATGTTAGCTGTGTGGGATATTTCCAGTCTGGGACTATTTTGAATGTACTCATTTCTCTTGAATGTGAAATTCTGGGTCACAGGAAACATGTTTTCATATTCATACCATATGATAGCCTCTGTTGCTCTACATCTGCACTAACAGTTGGCATTTGCCACCCCTCCCCCTTTTACATCATTCTGCTAGGGGCAAAGATGGTTTGTCCTGTGGTTTTAGTTTACATCTCTCCTTTTCTTTTTTTTTTTTCTTTCTTTGTTTCTTTTTTTTTTTTTTTTTGCAATTTATAAATCAGATTTTTATCAATAAATTCTCATCCCATTAAAGTCCACACAATTTACTCAGAGCCAATTGATATTGACATAAATTGTCCACCTAGATAAGACAAATTGTCCTGTAATTATCCATCCCTTATAAGATATTCATAATTACCTGTGGCTATTTGAAGCCACAAGGGATCTGGATTGTCTTTCTCTTCTCTGTCTTCCTTCCTTTGAGCTGTGTTTCTTATTTACTTTAGGATTTTATTCTTTTTTTTAAAAAATTATTTATTTCATTTATATGAGTACAACATTGCTCTCTTCAGACATACCAGAAGAGGGCATCAGATCCCATTACAGATGGTTGTGGTTGCTGGGAATTGAACTCAGGACCTCTGCAACCGCTGAGCCATCTCTCCAGCCCTCATTCTTTCTGTTTTAATAACTCAATGAGTCCTGTTAGTACTGCCTGTATTTGTACATATGTGTGACCATCCACTGGAGCTGGGGCAACCTGCCAGTGTTCACCATCCCCAACCCGCCCCCCCCCCCCCCCCCGCTCCCCACCAGTGAGGATTGACTGTCAATCCTGGATCAACTGCCTCCCTCCACCAATTTGTGTTGTAATTTTGACTATTTTGATTGTCTAGATCTTGTGCCGCAAGCATCCACTGTTGCTTTGAGTGAGTGTAATGGTCATGTCATGTCCAAAAGACAGCACTTTACAGCTCTTCTTCCCTTTCTCTGATTCCTACATTCTTTCCATCCTCCTCTTTCAAGATGGTTCCTGAACCTTGTGAGCTAGTAGGGAGCTATTACAGTTGTCCTGTTAAGAGCTAAGCACTCAGTTACATACATGAATGTTAGAAATCATTTGGGAAACTAGTCATTTCTCCATTGTGTACATGTGGATTATAAGATGTTTGACATTTTGGTTTTTTCTGCCACCAAATTCTGAACTATTTGCAATTGTTGCCATGGTCTAGAAAGTACTTCAGAGGTATTTCTACCACCATGCTGTTCTTCAGACTTACTTGGTAACATTTTGCCTTCACTATAATATGATGTTACATTTATTGTGTGTCTGAATGCCCTACAATGGGTTTTGTTGTTTGATATTGTTCTTCTTGTTGCTGCTGCTGCTTGAGATGGGGCTCGCCATGCCTCTGCCTCCTGAGCTAACCTCAACTATGTTATGGATTTTAAAAGAAAAACATTTAAAATTTTTCTTCTTTCGATTCTGAGTCTTAGTCTTTAATACCTCTTAACTGTTTGACTTTTGCTTATTTGTTGAAAGAAACCTACAGCCTAGAGATATTTTGTTTATGTTTTTCTTTGCTTTTTAAAATAATTAATATATTCTTATTTATGTGAATGAATGTGTGTCTGCATGTATGTCTGTGTACCACATAGAGGCCTAGTGTCCTCAAAGGCCAGAAGAGAGTGTTGAATCTTCTGGAACTGGAATTACAGATGGCTCTGCTCTTACCTGCTGAACTGTCTCCAGCCTCTTGCTTGGTTTGTTTGAGATCTAGTCTCACTGCCAGAGCTGGCCTCCAGCCTTCTGTGCATCAAAGGATGACTTTAGACGTCACTCTTCATGCCTCCACCTCTGCTTTTATGTGGTGCTGGGGATTGAACTCAGGACCTTGTTCATGCCAAACAAGTACTACACCAACTGAACTACACCCCTATCCCAAGCCAACAGTTTTAATTGTTGGCATGTATGTATAATCTTCAGACTTCTGTTCACAGGCTTCTTGATAAAAGTAGACTGAACACTGGACTTAGAACCCTAGTTAAATTAGCATTCTTTTGGATCCTACTCGTCTCATCACAGTGGAAAGAAATAGAGACAACCATCTGGTTGACTATTGGGAAGAGCAGGTACAGTAAATTTCACTGTTACAGAACCCCTAGTGTCCATTCATACATTTATTTGTTAACTGGTCTTTGCTGAGACTAAAGGCTTAAGATGAAGCTGCTAAATAGTTTGGGTCTGTCCAGTTTGAACAAGGGGACTACAGTCATAACTTATTCATGGAAAATGGCATTCATTTTCCAGAAGCAAGAGTGTTTATAGGAAGGCAACAGGAACATTTGCCTATTGGGATTCCTATGGCTAATTCTGGTTTTGCAAATGAAACATAGGCAAACCACTCACTTTCCATTTCCTTCATTGTCTTGTTGCTTAAAGTTGCTTTGAGGGTTAAGATAAACTCACTAAGCACTTCTGTGTTCCTTAGTGAATGTCACACTGTGAACATAGGGAATGAATTGTAAGAATTAAATTCTTAGGCCATATATCTATATAGTTATATATATAAGTATATCAGTAATACAACATGAGTATAGCATGTTGGGAGCCCAAAGTTTCTCAAAAAATGCAGAATTTCCCAATCATAATCCCAGCCTTCCAGCCCATAGATGGAGAAATCCATGGTTTATTAGTAGATAGAAAGTAGCCCTTGGAATGTAAATTGTGGGGAGGGGTTTATACAGAGTTTAATTTTTTATTGAAAATTTAAAAAATATTTATTTATTGTTATTATTATATATAAGTACATTGTGGCTGCCTGTTTTCAGACACACCTGAAGAGGGCATTGGATCTCATTACAGATGGTTGTGAGCCAACATGTGGTTGCTGGAATTTGAACTCAGGACCTTCGGAAGAGCAGTCGGTGCTCTTAACCACTGAGCCATCTCTCCAGCCCTTGAAATATTTTTTAACAAGATTGGATTTTAGTATGATTTCTCCTGTAAACCTTAGTCTCTATAATTAGTGTACCCATAGAATGTAGCAACTGTTTTTTAAAGTTATTTTTTTATAGTTATATGTGATATGTGTATGAGTCCAGTTGCATGTGTCACAGTACACTTGTGAAGTCCAAGGACACTTTTCAAGAGGCAGTTGTTTCCTTCCATTTGAGATCTAGGAATGGAAGGCTTACACAGCAAGGGCTTTTATCCAGAGCCACCCTGTCCCCCATGCTTCTTCTGCTTGTTGTTTCCAGACAGTGTCTTGTCTATTAGCCCAGGGTTGCTGGGGTTATACGAATGTACCATGATACCAGCTAGAATGTGATGTTAGTTAAATTATTACTCTTATAATTATGACCATAGCCAGGCTGGATAGTAAATTACAATTTTTCTTTTCTTGGCCTATTTTAATTTTTTTAGCCTTAATAGACATGTTAAGATCATTGATACTGAATAACAATGTATTCTCAGTGCTGTTTTTTAAAGTTTTTTTTTTTAGAGTTATGTATGTTATATGTATAAGTCCAATACATATGTCACAGTACACTTGTGAAGGCCAAAGGACTGTACTAGTTGCTGTCTGTGTGTTTTTTCAGTTGTTGAATAGATACCAAAGCACAGAGGAACCTTGGCCAAGAAAGCAGCATATTGTGGGTTTAATCCTTGGTAGTTTGGCTTTTGAATGTATACCCTTAACTACTGTGTCACACACATTCTTTGTCTTCAAATAGTATATACTTAAACATTTTTTATTATTTTATTTATTCTCAGTATTTGTTTTATGTGTATAAGCATTTGCACACATGTAAATACATGCACCCACCATATGCTTGCTTGGTGCCTGTGAAGGTCAAAAGAGGCCACCAGATCCCCTGGAAGTAGAGATATAGATGGTTGTAAGCCACCATGTCAGTTTTGGGAACTGAACCTGGATCCCCTGCAAGAGTGACAAGTTTTCTTAACCATTGAACAGTCTCTCCAGCTTCTCCTCCCCTCTTTGTTTTTTGCTTTTTGAGACAGAGTCTCACTATGTAACTCCGGCTGGCCTAGAACTTGCTATGTAGACTAGGGTGGCCTCTTAGATCTTCCTCTGAAGTACTAGGCTTACAGGTATAAGCCACTGTGCTCAGCTCAGCTCCTTACTCTTTTCTTTTCCTTCTTTCCTTCTTTCCTTCTTTCCTTCTTTCCTTCTTTCCTTCTTTCCTTCTGTCTTAGTCAGGGTTTCTATTCCTGCACAAACATCATGACCATGAAGCAAGTTGGGGAGGAAAGGGTTTATTCAGCTTACTTCCACATGGCTGTTGATCACCAGAGGAAGTCAGGACTGAAAATTAAGCAGGTCAGGAAGCAGGAGCTGATGCAGAGGCCATGGAGGGATGCTCCTTACTGACTTGCTTCTCCTGGCTTGCTCAGCCCGCTCTCTTATAGAATTTAAGACTTCCAGCCCAGAGATGGCACCACCCCTTTGATCACTAATTGAGAAAATGCCCCACAGCTGGATCTCATGGAGGCATTTCCCCAACTGAAGCTCCCTTCTCTGTGATAGCTCCAGTCTGTGTCAAGTTGACACACAAAACTAGCCAGTACACCTTCCTCCCTTCCTTCCTCCCTTCCTTCCTTCCTTCCTTCCTTCCTCCCTCCCTCCCTTCCTCCCTCCCTTCCTTCCTTCCCTCCTTCCTTCCCTCCTCCCTCCCTCCCTTCCTTCTTTTGTTCTTCCCTCCTTCTTTCCTTCCTTCTTCCCTCCCTCCCTTCTTCTTTTCATTCCTTTCTTCATTCCTTTCTTTTTTTTTTCCAGACGGGTTTTTTGTGTAAAAGCCTTGACTGTCCTGTAACTCAGTGTGTAAGTCAGGCTGGCCTGGAACTCAAAGAGATGCACCTGCCTCTGCCTTACCAGTGCTGGGATTAAAGGCATGTGCTATCACTGCCCAGCTGGTCTCAGACTTTTTAATGGAGGTAAATTTAAATGTAATGAATTCACAGATCTTAGGCTTTTGATTTCTTTTTTAAAAATGTGTAAATTTGGAGCTGGAGAGATGGTTCAGGTGTTAAGAGCACTTGTTGCTCTTCCAAAGGACTTGGATTTGGTTCTCAGTGTCTATATAGTGGTTCACCATTTCTAACTCCAGTTCCAAGGGGGTCTGATGAGTTTTGATCTCAGTTGGCACTCCAGCCATGTTGTGCACATTCTTTTTAGTTTTTGTTTGTTTGTTTTTTTAGGGTTTTTTTCTGAGACAGGGTTGTAGCTCTGGCTGACCTTGAACTCAGAGATCAGCCTGCTTCTGTCTCCCAAATGCTGACATTAAAGGGGTGCACCACTATGCCTGGCTTGTTATGAAAATTCTTGTACATGTCTTCTTGTGGACACAAAGGAGGTAAATTTGTGAGAGTGGAGTGATGAGTCTGAGAGGAGTGTATGCTTTAAATTAACTGTATGAGAAATAATCAGTTATATCAGTTTAAAATCTCACTAGGTGACCCCAGGATCTGCCTCCTGATTTTTATATTCTCATGTAATCCTATAGTCTTGGTTTGGGATGGAATCTGTGAGTAGAGTTATTGAATATTTTGGCAAGCATGTAGAATTTGCATGATAATATTAGATACCCGTAACATGTGAAACATGCTAAGATAGCTAGAGAGCTGAAGGTGATCCGGCCTATCTACAAGTTTAGCCTTGGTGTAAACAGTATACTTCATTTCAGAGTAAGTTAATGTAGTAGCAACAAGAGAGGTGTGCTGAGACAGGGGTAGGGTCAGGCTACTGATGCCTCTGTAGAGTCTGACATTTGAATTGCAAGTTTTGTTTCTAATTTTTTGTTGTAGAAAGTTTTTTTTTACATATTCAGATAAAGATATGTATCAACCCAGTATGTACTTATCAGCTAGTTTCATTACCAGCTCACAGTCATTTTATTTCAGCTGCATCCTGCCTATCTCAACTGCTTCATCTTCCCAGATTATTTTTAAGTAAATCCATATTATTCTGTAGTAATTTCAATGTGTAGCTCCAAAAACTAGGTATGCTCAAAAAGTACATAGTCATAATACCATCATTCCTCCAAAAATAATTAATAGCGAGTCCTTAACTATTTACTGTATAGTCAGCAGAGTTGCACTTTACAAAAAGGATTTTAATAGGTGATGGTTAGAAGGAAAATAATTCAGATTAATGGTGTTGTGATCATAAAAAGATAAAGAAATATAAGAATATGTTCTAAGGTGGTGTAGGGGAAGGGGGTGCCTCAGGAGGCCCATGCCGAGACATCCCTTCCCTCTGAGAGACCAGCCACATGGCAGTATAGTATAGGATAGAGTTTATTCAGGGCATGGGAAGGGGAGTTAAGAGGGTAGCAGAGGCAGAGAAAGGCAGAGAGAGAGAGAGAAAGAGAGAGAGAGAGAGAGAGAGAGAGAGAGAGAGAGAGAGAGAGAGACAGAAGAGAAGAGAAGAGAAGAGAAGAGAAGAGAAGAGAAGAGAAGAGAAGTAGAGGCTGGCCATGGCCATGTGTATGTGTGTGTGTGGGGGAAGGGAATGGGGAGGGGGAACAAGGGAGCAAGGGGCAAGGGAGAGACAAGAGAAGCAAGAGAGTAAGAGAGGGAGGAGGGGCCAAGCAGCTCCTTTTATAGTGGCCTAGGCCTGTTGCCAGGTAATACTGTTGCCAGGTAACTGTGAGTAAGAGCATACCTGGCTGCTGTCAGGTAACTGTAGGGGTGAAATCCAGACAGAATACCAACATTCCCCTGTTTTGGATTAGTTAAAAAAAAAAAACAAAAACAAAAACATTAGAAAGAAGTGATGGTGAAGCAGGAATAGGGTTGTTGTGATATCTGGCTGCTTCATGCTAACATTGGAGGCGATGTGTCTCTGGGGAACCTAGAGGGATGGGTGGGTATGATGTTTGTCCAGTCTTAAGAGAATTGGCTGCCTCCTTGCTGTCTAGGACCTCTACAGCCATCTGAGGAACAGGTCCAGTAGGAGCATGTGTCTGTGAGAAGATATTGGAGCCTCTGGAGGTTGCTTCTCTGAAGCTGTCCTGGGTGTAGTAAGTGCTTGGACTTGACAAGATGTTTGAACACATTATTATAGGTACAGAATAAGATTAAGTATGTTTGGGAGAAAAAAATTAAGATGTACAATTGAAACCCAGAGTTATGATCACAACAAATGGTTTATCATTTAGGGCTATGGCAGTGGGTTTGGAAACAAAATTACAAGATGTGAGTTCTGATAGAGATGGACTTTACTAAAGGAGGGTTGATTTCCTTTTCTGGTTGACAATGTTTGGTCATTTTGAACCATATAGAACAGAATCAACAGTTACACACCAAACCTAGCTATCACCACTGTTAGTAGATGGTTTTTGTGAACACACTGGTACTCTTTCATTGACATACTGTGCTTGACTGCTTTGCCATGTTGTGGTAGAACAGACTACTAAAGCGCAGTGACCCTTGAGTCCTATATCTTTTTTTTTCTAAGATTTATTTTATTTACATGAGTAAACTGTTGCTGTCTTCAGACACACTAGAAGAGGGCATGAGATCCCATTACAGATGGTTGTGAGCCACCATGTGGTTGCTCGGAATTGAACTCATGACCTTTAGAAGAGCAGTCAGTGCTCTTAACCACTAAGCCATCTCTCCAGCCCAAGTCCTATATCTTTATTATCTTTGACCCATTATAGAGACAGTTTAGCCCCTAGTTAAAAAGAAACTGAATCTTGGGTTTAGTGCTGTCAGAGGAGGTGTGTTAAATATTGACTAAAAATAGCCATTGTTTTTGTCATTCAGCACATGAGGAGTCAGAACCCTTGGGGTGTTTTGCCATGTTTTCATCATTCATTCTGACATAAGAAAATGGGTCTTTAGGCATCTCTTGTCAATTTGACTGGTACCCAATTTTATTTTATATATTGTTTCTAATTGAACCAAGCTCTATGAAGTCAAAGGCTTTTATGTTTTTAGTTGAGCATACTCTGCTTCAGGACCTGGATCACTACTAGACATTTAGCAGACACCTAGTAAATAGCTGTTGAGTAAATGAGTATTTTCATCCTCTTCGTGCTAGCTCATTTTTTAATATTAGCTCAGTAGAGACTAGAGTCATTTGGGAAGAGGAAACTTCAGTTGAGAAAATATTCCTACCAGATTGACTTATGAGTATGCTTGTGGGGCATTTTCTTGATTAATGATTGATAAAAGTGGAACTATCTCATAGGGTGATCCTAGATAGTATAATATGAACTCACAGAGACTGTGCCAGTACACACAAGACTTGCACAAGGGGCTGGGCGATGGTGGCACATGCCTTTAATCCCAGCACTTGGGAGGCAGAGGTAGGCGGATTTCTGAGTTTGAGGCCAGCCTGGTCTACAGACAGCCAAGGCTACACAGAGAAACCCTGTCTCCAAAAAAAAAAAAAGAAGTTTTTATACTTTTTCCTTTTGTGTGTATATGTGTCCAGGTATGTATGTATGTATGTGTGCATGCATTTAGGCCAGGGGTCAACATCTGTTGTGTTCTTCAGTAGCTCTCTGCCTAATTGTTTTTTGTTTTTCTTTTTGTGAGACAGGGTTTCACTATGTAGCTCTGGCTGTTCTGGAACAGGACAGACTAGCTTCTAACTCATTGAGATTTGCCTGGCTTGCCTAATTTTTTTGAGACAGGGCTCATTTAGCCTGGAGCTCACCATTTCAGTTAGGTTAGCCAGCCATCAACTCTAGGGATCCTCTTGTCTCCTTGTCTTCCTCTGGTGCTGAGGTTACCGATATGCCATTACAATCCTGGGAATCAGAACTCAGATTCTTGTGTTTGCACAGTAGGCACTTTATTCATTGACTTACCTCCCTTTACCTTTTTGTGCTTTTTTCTATCAAACCGATGTGTGTGTGTGTGTGTGTGTGTGTGTGATGTGCACACTCCCTTTCCCATTGTCTTGAGGTTCTTTATGTGACCATTCTTGCCAAGAGTCAAAATTTTATATCACAAAGCAAAGCAGAAATATTCTTTAATTTCAAAAACCCGCTTTCTGATCCCTACTCCAGAATGAACCTAAGATTTTGAATTAATGAACCATAGAACTTAAGAATTTTAAGTACCAGAAACACACTTTACCATTAAGCTATAATCCCCCTTTTAAAAAACTTTTTAGTTCTGCTGTGATAGCACTTAGAAGGCAGAGGTCATCAGTTCGTTTGATGTTGACCATTCCAGGCCAACCAGAATTACACAGTGAGACCCTATTCCAAAAAAAACAAAACACATTTAAAAAGAAAAATAAAAACCTTTTATTATTATTTTATTTTGCATGTCCATGTACTATGTACATGCCTGGTACCTTTGGAAGCAAGAGAGGATGATGGATCCCCTGGAACTGGAGTTATAGTTTAGAGCTGCAGGAGGGGTAAGAATTGAACTCAGGTCCTCTGGAGGAGTAGCCAGTGCTCTTTACTGCCAAACCACAATCCTGTTCCTTTTAATTTTTTGTTTGGAGATAGGATTCTGCTAAGTTACCCATGCTGGCCTTGAACTCTATAGCCCAAGAGCTTGAATTTGTGATCTCTATCAGCCTTCCAAGTCCTGGGATTACAGACCTTCTCTGTCAGGCAGTTTCAGAAGCCTATTTGTTTGATTTTGAGACAGGGTTTTTTACTGAATGTGTTAAGCTATCTTGGAATTTGTTATATGTGTTAGATTATCTTGGAATTTGTTATATAGTCCTTGAATTTACAGCAGATCTCCAGCTTCTAGTTCCTGAGTGCCAGAAGTATAAAATGAGCCACCACATCCAGTTTCAGAAACTTATTTCTCAGGGTAGAGAAGATTTGAAATTAGCAAATGGAAATTCATTGATTAATTCAGAATAAAAACCAGAATCCTTCTAGTGGTGTCTCTCTCTCTCTCTCTCTCT
>JADRCD010201875.1:20737-33610 GCA_019843815.1 Montemys delectorum
TCTCTCTCTGTGTGTGTGTGTGTGTGTGTGTGTGTGTGTGTGTGTGTAGTTTTTCAGATGGTGTTTCTCTATGTAGCCTTGGTTCTCTTGGAGCTGTGTGGCAACCTGCCTGTGCCTCCGCAGTGCTGGGATTAAAAGCACATGCTACCACCTCCTAGCTCCTCCTCGTATTCTAAATTTGACCACCTACTTTTTCTTTTGAGGTTGCTTCTCTTCAAACATACAGCTTTTTCTACCTCTTTGCTTTTCCTAAAAAATGTCAAGCATGATTTGTCTTGGCTCTTCTACTACCTATGTTTGCTAGTGTTTACCCCAAGTGTTTACTCAGATGTCACCTTCCTCTTGAGGTCTTTAAGCTCCTCCCCCACATCATTGCTGTTTCACCTTTTTAACTTGGTAACTTCTAACATACTCCATCTGGCCTATATTTGTTACATGCATTATTTACCATTTCCTCCCCACATTCAGCTAGAGTAGGCGATATGAGGGCATGAGTTTTAAAGATTGCTTGCAGCCAAATACATAATTTTCTTGGCAAATATTTCTTGAATGAATGAAAGTGCTGGGAAGCTGGGTTCTACCTTCCATCTGGAATTCGTTTATTTACATGTTTGTTACTGCCTGTCACATTAACCTCAAGAATGTTCTAGCCCCTTTCTGAAGAAGAACAAAGCATCTTTTGGGTCTTTGGATTAATTGAGAATGACTGCAGTTCAAGGTATAAGATCACTAGAGCAACTTGCACAGTTAGTGCATTTATTAAAGACAGCTTCACTTACACTGTATGACTGTTGAATGCTCTTGTACTACTGTATTTTGCAGGCCATAATCTAACCTACCCCTTTATGAGAAATCTACTTCTAGTATCTGCTGACCTTACTTTGTGAATCGTAGAATCTGTTACTGAAGAGTTTGTTCTTGGTTTTGTCTTTATCCAGGAATGACAAGGTGGTGCCCGAAACTTTAGTGCTTCAGCTGTCATTCCTCACTTCCTCTGTTCAGTATCTGCCTCCCAATATTGTTTCCAGTCTTAACTACCAGTAACTTACCTATCTTCCTTCCTTTGTTTTTGAAGAAATTTTTTAGATTTATCTTGTGTGCATGAGTGTTTTACCTGTGTCTGTGTATGTTCACCATGTACATGCGTAGTGTTCAAGGAGGTGTTCAGTTACCTGCAACTGGAGTTAAGGTTGGTTGTGAATCACCATATGGGTCTAGGAATTAAACTTGATTCCTCTGCAAAAACAACAAGTGCTCCTAACTGCTGAGCCATCTCTCTAGCATCCTTTTCTTTCTAATCTTTACATGTACATGTGTGTGCAAGAAATATGTATGTGTCTGCATGAGTATAAGCTTAGATGTGCTGCAGCATGTCCATGGAGGTCGGAGAAAAATCCTGGGTGTAGGTCTTTGCTTTCCATTCTGAGACAGGGTATGCCAGGCTAGCTTAGCTGGTCTGAGAGAATTAGCCCATTTCCTTCCACCTTTCATCTCACCTCAGGAGAGCTCTTGTATTGTAGTCCTCCTCCTCATCTCCCAGCTTTCTGCAAAGGCAATTCCTGGTGTTAAGTGAATGCTGTTTTTGCCAGAGCCTCCTGTTTTCCATTAATAAATAATAAGTGAGGTTGTCAGCCAGCACTGATTCTGTTTATGAAATTGCAATTACTGATGTAGCATTTGGGAAAGTTCTTACTTCATAAATGGCACAAGTGATTTGATAAGTTATGGCTCCAGAGAATTGCTTGCATAGTAAGCCAGCATTTCTTGTTCCTTCTGGGGGGGGATACAAATAACATTAAATTAGGTTTGTCTTGGTTGCCACTTACTTTAAATCAACTCTTTTCTCTCTCTGCCTATTCCCAGATGTATTTATGAGAAGGTAATGGATTTCTCTGACATTGTGGAGATTGAGGAATTAGCCTTTTTCTACCTTTAGCTCATTGATACTATGTGGTTGTGAACTAATGAAAAGTGCCTTTACATGTTTTCTTGTTTCTTGACCCCTTTAACTTACCAAAAGCCTACGGGCTTGGTTTTTCTTTTGGGAGGGGGAAGTCAAGATAGTATAACTCTATACCCCAGACTGACCTTTTTTTTTTTTATTTATTTATTATTATACATAACTACACTGTAACTGTCTTCAGAAGTACCAGAAGAGGTCATCAGATCTCATTAAGGGTGGTTGCCATGTGGTTGCTGGGATTTGAACTCACAACCTTCTGGGAGAGCAGGTGGTGCTCTTACCCACTGAGCCATCTCACCAGTCCCCAGACTGGCCTTAAATCTAAGACAATTCCTCCTGGCTCAGCCTCCCAAACAAGATTATAGGCATGTGCCTACATCCTGGCAACATGCCTTTACTTGACAGCACTCTACAGAGTACTTAGTCTGGTGGGTAGTCTTTAATACTCCTTATTTCACCAAGCATTTGTTTATGATATTTCTTGTCTTTGGGTTATTAACTTCCATTTTTTAGGTGAACTGCTATATAAGTTGAATGTGTGTGTGTGTGTGTGTGTGTGTGTGTGTGTGTGTGTGTGTGTATGTGTGTATTGGGGCATGGGGGGGGGAGGAGCAGTGTTCTCCACTTAGCCCTGGCTATCTTGGAACAAACTGTGTAACCACGCTGGCCTTGAATTCACAGAGATCTCCCTGCTTCTGCCTTCTAGTGCTGGGATTAAAGGCATGTACCATCATGCCTAGCCCAATAATGTATATATTTTTAATTGAAACAGAATTTATCATTTTCTACTCCCTTGCTTCTCTTCAGTTCCTCCCAGGTGCCTTCCCCCAAACCCTTCCCATACCCCCAAACTCTCAAGTTGATAGTCTCTTTTTCTTTATTTTTGATATATATGTATGTATATGTATGTGTTTGTGTGTGTATGTATATATATGATGTACAAATATGTAAACACAACCTGTTGAGCCTATTTTTGTTGTTTATATGTATATAGTTTCAAGACTGACCATTGTCATTAGACAACCAATAAGGACATTATCCCTGGAAGGGATTAATTATGCTTCTCCCAGCAGTTATTCACTGCCTCTAGTTGTTTTCTTTTTTTTTTTCTAGGTGTGGGACCCTTGAAATTTTGCCCCTTCCACATTAGCATGACTATTGACATTGCCAATGCTCCAGTCTTGTTTATGCAGCCATTTCTGTGTGAGACTGAGGCTTTTTGACAGCAGACTTGCTCGCATTTGGGCCCTTACATGCTTTCTAACAGTCTTCAGAGGTGTTCTCTGAGCCATAGAAGCAGAAGCTGCAAAGTAAATGTATCTATTTGGTTCTAAAGAGATGACTCAATGGTTAAGAGAATGTGTTGCTTTCCAGAGGAGTTGGGTTCTTTTCCCTGAACCCACAAGGATTACCTACAACCATTTGTATTCCATCTTTAGTGGGTCCAGGACCCTCTTCTGGCCTCCACAGATACACACATGGTGTACGTGCAGTCAAAACACACATATAATTTAAAATAAATACTTTGGGGCAGAGGATAGGATCTTACTATGTAGCCCAGGTTGACCTCAGATTTGGGGTTCTACTATCTCTGCCTACTACCTACTTATAGAACTATAGACTTCTACTGTAGTACTGGCTAATTTTATGTCAACTTGACACAAACTGGGATCATAGGAGAGGAAAGAGCCTCAGTTGAGAATATGTGCCCATAAGATTGGGTTATAGGCAGGTTTGTGGGGCATTTTCTTTTCTTTCTTTGTTTGTGGAGTGTTTGTTTTTCTTTATTAATTAATTTATTTATTTTACACTCCATATTTTATTCCCCACCCCTTGTCCACCCCTTTACTGCTCTATATCCCATACCTCCTCCCCACTCCCCTGTTTCCATGTGGATGTCCCCATCCCCAATGCCACCTGACCTCTAAACTCCCTGGGGCCTCCCAGGAGTCTCTTGAAGGTTAGGTGCATTATCTCTGAATAAACACAGACCCGGCAGTCCTCTGCTATATGTGTGTTGGTGGCCTCATATCAGCTGGTGTATGCTGCCTGTTTGGTGTTCCAGTGTTTGAGAGATCTCAGGGGTCCACATTAATTGAGACTGCTGGTCCTCCTACAGAGTCTTCCTCAGCTTCTTTCAGTCTTTCCCTAATTCAACAACAGGGGTCAGCTGCTTTTGTCTACTGGTTGGGTGCAAATATCTGCCTCTGACTCTTTCAGCTGCTTGTTGGGTCTTCTGGAGTATGGTCATGCTAGGTCCCTTTTTGTGAGTGCTCCATAGCTTCAGTAATAATAGTAGTGTCAGGCACTGTTTGTTTTTCTTTTTCTTTTTTTCTTTTTTTTTTTTTGGTTTTTCTAGTCAGGGTTTCTCTGTGTAGCCCTGGCTGTCCTGGAACTCACTCTGTAGACCAGGCTGGCCTCAAACTCAGAAATCCACCTGCCTCTGCCTCCTGAGCGCTGGGATTAACATGCCACCCAGGATAGGGCACTTTCCTAATTAGTGACAGCCCAGTGTGGGTTGGCCACCTCTGGTCTAGTTCTATAAGAAAGCAGCCTGAGCAAGCCAGTAAGCAGTGCTCCTCCATGGCCCTCTGTGTCAGCTCCTGTCTCCAGGTTTCCACCTGGTTTAAGCTCCTGCCTTGGCTTTCTTCAATGAACTATGACTTGGGATGTGTAAGCCAAATAAACCCTGATCCTCAGGCTTTATTTATTTTAGTTCTCTATCTTTTTTTTTTTTTTTTTTTTTTTTTGAATCAGGGTCTCATTGTAGTTCTGAATACCCCGGAACTCACTGTATAGATCAGGGTGGCCTTGAACTCATGGAATACCATGTGCTTCTGCTTCTCAAGTAGCTGGATGTGATGACTCAGTCCTGTAATGTTAGGGCTCAGAAAGCAGAACAGGAGGATTGCTGCAAATTTGAAGCTAGCCTAGACTACTTAGTGTGACTCTGTCTCAAAAACTAAATGAACAAAAATTTTCTTTTTTCCTTTTCTGTTACTTTTCTTAACTTTCTGTTCCATCCATCCATTCATCCATTTGAAGATGTAGAGCATTTTCACAGAGTTAGTTGCATACTTTTCTCAGGTTTTGTTTTTCTTTTTTTTCATAGCCCTGGCCTTGGCAAGGGCCTTTACTGGCTGTTTTCTTTATTCCATTTTTCAATTCCATTCTCATGGAATATCGTCTAGAAATATATCGAAGATATGAGTTGGAATTGATAGTTAATATTTGCTATCTCTAGTTATTTTTTGAAGAGTTGTTTATTTAACATATATGTGCATTGTGCACTACATTTGTTCAGGAGCCCACAGAGATAAGAAGAGGTCATTAGATTCCCTGAGACTGGAATTAAAAGTTGCTATGTGGATGCTGGGAACCAAACCTGGATCATTTGCAAAAGCAGTAAGCACTCTTATCAGCTGAGCCAACGCCCTAAGCCCCCCCTTTTATTGTTGTTGTTGTTGTTTTTGTTGTTTTTACTTGTGTTTTATTTTAAGACAGGGTCCCACTATGTCCTGGCTAGAGCCTGGAATTCTCTATGTGCACCAGACTGGCCTCAGGCTCATAAGAGTTCCCCATACCTCTACCTTCAGAGTGCTGACATTAAAGGCATGCACTGTTGGATGTTGTTGTGGTAGTGGTTGGTTGGTTGTTGTTTTTTTGTTTGTTTTGTTTTTAATTTTGGTTTTGGTTTTTTGGATTTGTTTGTTTTTGAAACACAGCCTAAATATGTAGCCCAGGCTAACCTCAAGCTCACAATCCTCCTATTTCAGGGATGACATGTATAGGCCACCAGGTCCGACTTCCAGTAGCTTTTTATTAAAATTTTACCTGCTTTGTTTTGTAAACATGAGTAGAAAATAAATGAGATTTCTCCTTTTTTTTCCTCCCTTCTTTCTCATTAATTCTGTTACTGAATCACCTGCAGAAATGGGGAAACAGTGTTATAACAAAGCATAAATGTAATGTCAGCCGCAGTTACTTTCTTAAAAACAGCCTTATGATGAGATACATATACCACTCAGTTTACCTATTAAAAGCAGGCAGCGCCTTGGTTCTTAATGTTTATAGAGATATGTTCTTTAAAGTTTTCTAATAGTTATCAAAAAGAAATACAAGTTTGATGTATCTAAATTATTATTTCAAAATGTAATTAACATGAAAGAATTTTCTATTGCTTGTTTTTAGTTTGCTTTGCTTTGTTTTTCAGGTAGGTTATCACTGTTTATCCCAGACTGGTTTCACACTCACTTTCTTCCTGCTTTAGCCTCTCAGGTGCTAGAATTACAGATATGTATACCACCAGCTTGTTTTTAAATTTAAATTCATTAAAATTAAGTAAAGTAATAAAATGTTGGGCTGGAAAGATGGATCAACAGTTAAGAACACTTGCTGCTTCTTCCAGAGGAACTAGATTTGACTCAGGGTACCCACATGGTGTCCTTAATTCAGTTCTAGTGAATCCAGTAATTCTCCCTGAAGTTAAGATGTTGTTATTCAGTTGTACCACCTACATTTTTGTTGTTTGGTAGCCACACATAGCAGCGGCTGTGCTTTTGCAGTTTTAGATCAAGAGTCTATTGTAAGGTCAGGTGTGGCGCACACTTTTGACCCCAGTAGAGCAGGAGGGTTTCTGTGAATTGGAGACAAGCCTGGTCTATATAATTAGATCCAGAACTATGTAGAGGAGGATAACATAGAGGAATCCTGTCTCAAAAATGAAACAACAACAAAAGAATCTTGTTCCAAGATAATCCTACTTTAGGCAATGGTGATACTTTCGGAAATGTAAATTTTATGACCATTTAATAATGCTATGTCTGTACTTTGTTTAATCCATTAAAAGTGTGAGAGGAAGTAGCAGACAGAGATGTTAGGGTTAGAATTCTGAGAGTGTTCAGGGGTATCTGGAACATTAAGATCCTCATCTAAGGAAGGTGGATTCTGATTATATTCTGAGGCTAATAGCTCTGGCCCAATTTTCCTCTGTCAGAGAGCTTTCACTAGTCCCTACTGACCTAACTGGCAAGGATAAGCTTTTTTGTGAACAATGAATGTGATTATTGATCTGTCAAAAACTAAATGCTGAATATAGATGTATATATATATATTTTTAAGATTTTATTTATTTATTATTATTATATGTAAGTACACTATAGCTATCTTCAGATACTCCAGAAGAGGGCGTCAGATCTCATTACAGATGGTTGAGAGCCACCATGTGGTTGCTGGGATTTGAACTCAGGACCTTCGGAAGAGCAGTCAGTGCTCTTAACTGCTGAGCCATCTCTCCAGCCCTAAATGCTGAATATATTTAGGGTATTTGGCATCCTGCCATGCTATACCATATCAGAATAATTCTCATTAATTTTAGTGAGAAACTGGTTTATCTAGACCTTTTATTAATACAACTAACTAGATATCATAGTCTACTGAAATCCCCACATTTAGAAGATAATAGCAGGGGATCTAGAGTTCAAGATAATTATCTACTACATGATTAGTTCAAGACCACCTTGGGTCTTGTTACATGAGATCCTGTAACAACAACAGAGCCCACAGGTACATGTTGATTAAAATGAACTACAAGAACTGTGATGTCCAGCTTTAGGATTCAGCTTTCACCATTTTTTACTTGGTTGTCTGTACTGTCTTCAGCAGTATGTTGCTCTATATAGACCTTCAGGCACACTACTCTCTGCTGCTGTGTGGCTCAACAGGACTCTGTTGGAGGAGAATGGGCTTTAGAGATAGATACCCAGGCATATTCCAGCTCCTCTGCAACTCTCCAGCTGTGTTTTTTTTTTTTTTTTAAATTAAGGTATTTAACATCTCTTGTGTCCTCATCTATGAAATAGAGATAATAGTGTGACCTCATAGTACTAAGTGATGGTCTTTTTTTGTTTGTTTGTTTTGTTTTTTGAGATAGGATTTCTCTCTATAGCCTGGCTGTCCTGGAACTCACTCTGTAGACCAGGCTGGCCTCAAACTCAGAAATGTGCCTGCCTCTGCCTCCCAAGTACTGGGATTAAAGACATGCGCCACCACTGCCCGGCTCCAAGTGATGGTCTTATGAGGTAATCAGAAAGCACCTATTTTTCTAAGCTTTTCTGAAGGACAGATCTAAAAGCACAGTTTTTTAAAAAGTGAAATAAGCACAGGAAAGTATGGAGTTCAAAGTCAGCTAGTGATACATACATAGTGAGACCCTGTATTTAAAAAGCAAAACAAATTAACAAGATACCACTCAAGACTCATTAGAATCCTGTCTACTGTGATATAGTCAGTAAGAGCAAGACAACAGGAAGTGGGATAGCAGCTTTGGGAGGTGGCTTGGCAATTTCTTAAAGTATTCACCAGTTAATCCTAAAGCCTCACAGTTTCACTTGCAGAAATGTATTCAACTGTAGCCTAGAATGAGAGAGAAATTACAAGGTGAACACAAGAAAACTTAAGGCCCCAGGAATCTCTTTTACCTTGGAATGCTAGTGATTGCATAGCATATTCATTATATACATTCATCAAAACCTGTGGCAGCTGAGTGTGGTGACACATACCTTTAATCCCAACAGTCAAGAGGCAGAAGCATTATCTCTGAATTTGAAGCTAGCCTGATCTTCTATACCCCATTTTTTGATTGGGTTGTTAGGTGTTTTTGGTGGTTAGCTTCTCCAGTTCTTTATATATTTTGGATATTAGCCCTCTAATCTAATCGGATGTGGGTTAGTGAAGATTTTTCTCCCAATCTATAGGTTGCCGATTTGTCTTATTGACTGTGTCTTTTGCCTTACAGAAGCTTTCCAGTTTCATAAGGTCCCATTTATTAATTCTTGATCTTAGAGAGTGAACCATTGGAGTTCTGTTTAGGAAATTTCCCCCTGTGCCAATGAGTTCAAGGCTCCCCACTTTCTCTTCTATTGGATTCAGTGTATTGGGTTTTATGTTGAGATTCTTGATCCACTTGGACTTGTGCTTTGTGCAAGGTGACAAATATGGGTCTTTTTCCATTTTTCTACATACCAGCAGCCAGTTAGACCAGCACCATTTGTTGAAGATGCTCTCTTTTTTCCATTGTATATGTTTGGCTTCTTTGTCAAAGATCAAGTGCCAGTAAGTGTGTGGTTTTATTTCTGGGTCTTCAGTTCTTCTATTGATCAACATGCCTGTCTTTGTACCAATACCATGCAGTTTTTATCACTATTGCTCTGTAGTAAAGCTTGAGGTCAGGGATGGTGATTCCCCCAGCCATTCTTTTATTGTTAAGTATTGTTTTCACTATTCTGTGTTTTTTGCCTTTCCAGAAGAATTTGAGAATTACTCTTTCCATGTCTTTGAAGAATTGTGTTGGGATTTTGATGGGTATTGCATTGACTCTGTAGATTGCCTTTGGTGGGATGACCATTTTTACTATTTTAAATCTGCCAATCCATGAGCATGGGAGATCTCTACATTTTCTGAGATCTTTTTTGATTTCTTTCTTGAGAGACTTGAAGTTGTTGTACAGATCTTTCACTTGTTTGGTTAGAATTACCCCCAAGATATATTATTTGTGGCTATTGTAAAGGGAGTTGTTTCCCTAATTTCTTTCTCAGCCTGTTTATCGTTTGTATAAAGGAAGGCTACTGATTTATATGAGTTAATTTTATACCCAGCCACTTTGCTGAAGTTGTTTATCAGCTGGAGAACTTCTCTGGTAGTTCTTCTTTGGTGTTGCTTATATATAACATTGAATCATACGCAAATAGTGATACCTTTATTTCTTCTTTGTCAATTTTAATCCCCTTGATCTCTTTTTGTTGTCTTATTGTTCTAGCTAGCACTTCAAGTACTATATTGAATAGATATGGAGAGAGTGGGCATCCTTGTCTTGTTCCCGATATTAGTGGGATTACTTCAAGTATCTTTCCATTTAATTTGATATTGGCTGTTGTTTTACTGTATATCGATTTTATTATGTTTAAGTATGGGCCTTGAATTCCTGATCTCTCCAATACTTTTAACATGAAGGGCTGTTGTAGTTTGTCAAATGCTTTTCCTGCATCTAAGGAGATGATCATGTAGTTTTTTTTTCTTTGAGTTTGTTAAGATAGTGGATTATGTTAATGGATTTTCGTATATTGAAACAACCTTGCATCCCTAGGATGAAGCCTACTTGATTGTGGTGAATGATGGTTTTGATGTGTTCTTGGATTCGGTTTGCAAGAATTTTATTGAGTATTTTTGCATGGATACTCATAAGCGAGATTGGTCGAAGTTCTCTTTTTTTGGTTGGGCCCTTGTGTGATTTAGGTATCAGAGTAATTGTGGCTTCATAGAATGAATTAGGTAGTATTCCTTCTGTTTCTATTTTATGGAATAGTTTGGAGAATATTGTATTAGGCCTTCTTTGAAGATCTGGTAGAATTTTGAACTAAATCTATCTGGCCCAGAGCTTTTTTTGGTTGGGAGGTTTCTAATGACTTTTTCTATTTCCTTACGGGATATGGGCCTGTTTAGTTAGTTTACCTGCTCTTGATTTAACTTTGGTGTGTGGTATCTATCTAGAATACCATTCATTTAATCTAGATTTTCCAGTTTTGTTGAGTATAGGCTTTTGTAGTAGGATCTGATGATTTTTTTTGAATTTCCTCAGTTTCTGTTATGTCTCCCTTTTCATTTCTGATGTGGTTAATTTGGATACTGCCTCTGCCCTTTAGTTAGTTTGGCTAGGGGTTTATCTTGTCTTGTTGATTCTCAAGCTTTTGGTTTTGTTGATTCTTTATATTGTTCTCTTTGTTTCTATTTGGTTGATTTCAGCCCTGAGTTTGACTATTTCCTGTGTTCTATTCCTCTTGGGTGTGTTAGCTTCTTTTTGTTCTAGAGCTTTCAGGTATGTTGTTAAATTCCTAGTGTAAGATCTCTCCAGTTTCTTTAACAGGGCCCTTAATGCTATGAATTTTTCTCTTAGCACAGCTTTCATTGATCTTCATAGTTGTGAGATCCTGCTCCTCCCCCAAAAAGTCCAAAAGAAAAAGGAAAACATTGAAGCATACAACTACAAAAGGTCTATTTTATAGCATATAAACCATATCAAACTTTTAAAAAGCCTCTTGTGACTGACATATAAATATGTTTTGATTGCTTTTAACTTGCTTGGTTTGCCTCTCCTGGCTAGGTGACCTTTTATTCCCATAATTCCTGCTCACTTTCTGATTCATCTTGTACATTCAGTTTCCTCTTCCTGAGGCAGCAGGACATCCTTTGAGAATAGTAGCCTCTGCTTCCATTTGTCAAACCATTCTGGGATTGTAGTGTTGCGCTTTCCTCAAGATGCTCTGTGGGACCTTGCCATCAGATCTGGTTTGTTTCAGTACCAAAGAGTTCGTATTTCCAATCCAAGTGTGGCAGTTTCACAGTGCTTCCAGCTTGATAGGAAGATGTAAGGCCTCATTTGTTTGAAACATTCAGATTGTGAGATAATTGCTTTGATCATAGATATAGTCACCACTTCAGAGTCATAATCTTCTTGCTTATGATTTATTTTGTTCTCTGTAGCTGTTTTTGGCTGACCTAAAAAAGCTGCACTCAGATGTGGGGGAGATGGGATGGATCTCATTACTTTACTGAATAGCAACCCTAGTTTTCATCCTTTGTTTTTCTTACATTTAGTTCATAAAAATCTTCCAGTATTTTCTTCCTTTAAGACTTTATTTTAGTGTGAGGAGAGGTTGGAGAGATGGCTTAATAATTAAGAGCTCTTGCAGAACTGTCTATAACTCCTTTCAGGGCATCTGATGCCTCCTTCTGGTTTCCACAAGCACCAGACACACACAGGTGCTTATACAGATATATAGACAAGCACTCAAAAACAGAAAAAGACTTTATTTTGGGCCAGTTGGATGGCCTAACAGATACAGATGCTTGCCACCAACCTGATGACAGAGTTGGCTCTCTGGGACCTACATGGTGGAAGGAGAGAACTAACTTCACTAACTTCTGCAAGTTGTCTTCTGACCTCTGTACATGCTGCACACAGTTCCAAATAAATAAATGTAATAAAAATGTTTAAATCTTTATTGGGACTAGAGAGATGGCTCAGTGGCTAAGAGCACTTGGCTGCTTTTCCAGAGGTCCTGGCTTCAATTCCCAGCACCCACATGGTGGCTCACAACCTTCTCTAACTGTGGTCCCATGGGATTTCCTACTCTCTGGTGTGCAGATATACACACACACAAAGAATTCATGTACATAAAATTAAAAAAATTTCAAATCTTTTATTTAATCCCAGCACACAGAAGAAAGAGGCAGGTGGAGATCTAGAGTTTGAAGCCAGCCTAGTCTATACAGCCAGGGCTACACAGAGAAACTCTTGTCTCAAAATACAAAAAAAGAAAGAAAGAAAAGAAAAAGAAAGAAAGAAAGAAAGAAAGAAAGAAAGAAAGAAAGAAAGGAAAGTCTTATTTTTCAGGACCAGTGTGGTGGTTCCAGAACTTTGGAGGATTCAGAAGCATGAAGATCAGGAGTTCAGGGTTAGCCTTGACTATATATATAGTAAGGTCAAGATTAGCCCAGGCTACATGAATTGATCTCTAAAATAAAACAAAAAAGACTTTATTTTTCAGCAAGCATATATGAATAAAGTGTTTAAGTACTGTAGAGGATCTAGTGGGAAATTGATCTCCTGTGGCCTCTCTGTCCTTCTATACAAAATCACAGTTAAGAGTTTGGCTGAGGGACCCAACCACCAATCAAGGACTATACAGGGTGGGACTGAATGTTCTGGCAGCATGTGTATAGTAGAGGATTGCAAATTCGATCATCAATAGGAGGAAAGGACCTCGGCCTTGTGAAGGTTTTGTGCCCCAGTGTAGGGGAATGCCAGGGCCAATAAGGGGGAGAGGGTGGGGTGGCAGGCATGGGGAGGGGGA